>JAMLFT010006901.1:0-15438 GCA_026544285.1 Pachyrhizus erosus
TCATTATTTATATAATAATTATTATAAAAATTAATAAATTTATTATATATATATATATATATTAATTTATAATTAAATAATAATATAAAAATGTTTAGATTATAAATATAAGATAATTTTACATTGTCTTCCTATTATAAATAATTATATATGATAAAAAAAATAATTAAATTCTAAAAATATCATCATTAAATCACAAATTATATGTATGATAATAATTATTTTTATAATAATTATATTTAAGATATTCTTTTATTAGTTAGCAATATAAAAATGTTTGTATTAACATTGTTATTGAAAATTAAGTTCTTATATTATTTTATAAAAATTGGAAAATTTGTACTTTTATTATACTAAGAATAATTCTATTTTTTTTATGTCATCTTTCCATTTATTCTGTTATTTTCTTGGTACAGTAATATTAAATATTTTTATATTTTGTAACATATTAAATATATTTAATTACTTTCTTTAGTTGCAAAATTTGTAACATTTCTCCAACATTAATTCAGGTCGTTAAAGTATGAAATATGAATTGTGAATGCAAGTGATTGAATTTTTATAACACACTTTGCTTATTTCTTATTTTGTTATTCCTTCTCTCTTCGCTCTTTTTAAAATTTCATTATAAGTTTCCATTACTAATTAATTTTGGAAGATTTTTCTTTTTCTTTAAATATTTTCTTATTTTGTTATGGTTATTTTCACGGTAAAAATGTAAGTAGTGTTATATAATATTTTCTTTTGTTAATGAGTATGTGTAATGATAAAATTTGAACATATTTCGTTACTTATAAGCTAAATGTATTTGATTAGAAACTATAAAATATTATTTTATTTTTAGATAATTATAGTGTACTAAATAAATGAAATGGTTTAATATTGCTTTGTCGAGTGTTGTTTTATGAATATTACAAACATTATATACGGTAAATTTATTGATTTTTAATATAATTATTTAAAAACTGATATCAATTATAATTTTAGTTGATTAATAATATAAATAATTTTAAACTCCAGCAAAATCTGGTATCATGAAAGTATGAAGCTTTTTCGTTTTTTGTTTAACTTATGATTTTAGACATAAACAATCAAAAACTTATTACAACTATCACATCAAAAAAATAATATTAAGTTGTCATAATAATTTTCAATAGAACGAGATGAAAGATCAATATGTCATATTCGCATCAGGCTTAGCAGTGCCCGTACACCCATATATCAAAATCAAAAAAAGATTCAAACCACCAAATAGTATTATAAAATTGGGTCTCCTCATTCTTGATTGAAAAAACAAAAATTATAGTTTTATATTAAATACATAAAAAATTACAGATAAACAATAAGAAACAAAAAAAATCTTGTTTAAGAATAATAGTTAAAAAGTAATTTTTAAAAAAAATAAAATTTTGTAATTTATACAATAGATGTAAATAAAAGAGAAATAAAGAAAAATAAAATGAAAAGAAAGTGGAAGAAAAAATCAATGTAAAGATATAATAATAATAACTGAGAAAGAAAAAAAATAATTTTGTTATTAAATAGTAGACTCAAAAAAAAGAAAGTAGGTTGAAAGAAAAAGCAAAATTAAAAATAAAGAAAGCGTGATTCGAACCAAAATTGATATTCGAGGAATGTGAAGCTTTGAAAAGTCCACATATCCTCATTTTCTTTTTCTCTCTATCTTTATATATATATAGCAACACTCGCACAGTTGACAGTACCCTCATTAAACCTCACGCCGAACCTTTCTCTGGCTCTAAGCGGCGCAATAAAGCAACCAAAGATGTCGCAGCAGGCTTGTTCCGTGAACCAACTGGCTGCACTCCTTGGCCCAAACACCACGAACGCGATCGGCGCCGCCTCCCTCATCTGTGACCAGTTCACCGCCGTCGATAACAAGTTCGTTGATACGGCCCACGCGGTGGACAGCACCTACCTCCTCTTCTCCGCCTACCTCGTCTTCTCCATGCAGCTTGGCTTCGCCATGCTTTGTGCTGGCTCCGTCCGCGCCAAAAACACCATGAACATCATGCTCACCAACGTCCTTGACGCCGCCGCCGGTGGCCTCTTCTACTACCTCTTCGGCTTCGCCTTCGCCTTCGGCTCCCCCTCCAATGGCTTCATCGGAAAACACTTCTTCGGCCTCAAGGACCTCCTTTCCTCCTCCTCCTCCCTCGACTACTCCAACTTCCTCTACCAATGGGCCTTCGCCATCGCCGCCGCCGGCATCACCAGCGGCTCCATCGCCGAACGCACCCAATTCGTCGCCTATCTAATCTACTCCTCCTTCCTCACCGGCTTCGTCTACCCGGTCGTCTCCCATTGGTTCTGGGCCCCCGACGGCTGGGCCTCCGCTTTCAAACTCGAAGACCGCCTCTTCTCCACCGGCGTCATCGACTTCGCGGGCTCCGGCGTCGTCCACATGGTCGGAGGCGTGGCCGGACTCTGGGGAGCCCTAATCGAAGGCCCTAGAATCGGACGCTTCGATCACGCGGGACGCACTGTTGCGTTACGTGGACACAGTGCTTCCTTAGTAGTTATTGGAACCTTCATGCTTTGGTTCGGTTGGTATGGCTTCAACCCTGGTTCCTTTAATAAAATATTACTTACATACGGTAATAGTTCTGGAGATAACTACGGTCAATGGAGCGCGGTTGGGAGAACAGCGGTTACAACTACTCTGGCTGGGTCAACGGCAGCCTTGACCACTCTCTTCGGGAAAAGGCTGATATCCGGTCACTGGAACGTGACCGATGTTTGCAACGGTTTGTTAGGAGGTTTTGCGGCCATAACAGCCGGTTGTTCGGTTGTGGAGCCATGGGCGGCTATTGTGTGTGGGTTTGTTGCGTCGGTGGTTTTGATTGCGTGTAATAAGCTGGCGGAGAGGGTTAGGTTCGATGATCCGTTGGAAGCGGCGCAGTTGCACGGAGGGTGTGGAGCGTGGGGGGTGATATTCACGGGGCTGTTTGCTAAAGAAGAGTATGTAAGGGAGGTTTACGGTACGGGGAGGTCACACGGGTTGTTCATGGGGGGTGGAGGGAAGTTGTTAGCGGCGCACGTGATTCAGATTTTGGTTATTGTTGGCTGGGTAAGTGCGACGATGGGGCCATTGTTTTGGGGGTTGAATAAGTTAAAGCTGTTGAGGATTTCTGCGGAGGATGAACTTGCGGGTATGGATCTGACTCGCCATGGAGGCTTTGCTTACGCTTATGAGGATGATGAAACGCACAAACAAGGGTTTCAGTTGAGGAAGGTTGGACCAAACGGATCGTCGTTTACGCCCACCACTGATTAAGTAAGGATCATATGATTTTTTTACTTTTTAGGGTTGCGTCTTTGTCCTACCATTCACAAGTGGCTGTGCAAAAATGAAAATATTTTATTTGCGGGATTTAGTTTTCGCTTCGCTAAAATACAAGCAAGATTCGTATATAGTACTAGTAATATTGCTTCCTTGGCCGTTAGTCAAGGAGTTTTTTTTTTATTTTATTTTTTTTTATTTTGGACTTTTATGCTCAACTTTTGTAATTTTTCATTTTAGGTATGTAAATTTAATGCCTCGAGGTTTTTTATATTACATCTTCTGTTCGTTTTTTAGTTGAGACCCCCTCCCTACAGACGTTATGAATTTGATTTTATATTAAAATTCGATTATAGGTGTAAAATTAATTTTAATTTTAAATAATTTTGTATTGAATTATAAAATATTATTATTAACTTATTTTAAAAATACATTATTTTAAATTTAAAACACTAGATAGTTGTAGTTTCCATTCCAAACATGCACTTTACATAAAGCGCCTTCCACACACACAGATGATGATAACATAGTATTTTCCTTGTCTTGGTTTTATTTTTTGCTCTGTAATATGGACATTGTAATTTTACTTCTAATTGGTCGAAGCATATGATGCTAGAAATAAAAGATTCTAGTATATATATAAAAAGAAAAAAAAAGTACAAGATTATATTAAAAGATATATCTACGAATTTGTCGGGGTTGTTGATCGCTTCCCAATTTGGTTCTCTGGATCAAAAGGGAATCCAATTATTTGCTTTGTGGGGTTTCTTTTAGTAGTTTAATCTATAATTATTAGTCAATTTATTTCTTTAATTATTTTCATTTCTTCTAAGTAGTTTATAAAATAATATTTCAGATACCACAATAATATTTAGACATTCTAACAATATCAACACTTAATACCATTAATGTGACATTTTTATATCACGTCATATAATTAATTATATGAATTACTTATCTCTCACCTCTTTCTAATTTTTTTTAAAAGGTATTTATATCTTAACAAGTGCCCAAATATAATTTTTCCATTTCAATATTTGGCAGCGAAGCCTGAAAGTCGTATCCTTATTTATTTTTGCCGATTTGTGACTTAAATGCTGAACTTAGTAAATTTTCATCATGGGTATGTAAATATATATATAAATGGAAGTAGCTTTTAATTTTTGCTGCGAGAAGGTTTGTTTTTACTCTTTTAGGTTATGTGTGGTTATAAGACACCACTAAAAGAAAGTCGATTCTCCGATATATTAGGTGGTCCGATGAAAATTAATTATTGAGAAAGATGGTGACATTCAGTATTAATAGCATGATAAAAATAAATAAATTATGTGTGGTATGAAGACTGTGTTTCGTGGACGTAATGTATATATATATATTTGTGTGTGTTGAGTATGGCCATGTGTGTATGTGACTTGAGGGTGGTTTTTGGCTATTATGTTTGATCATTTTTGTTTGGATATGAAAAATGTTTGTATTTGAGAGTTAACATAGGCGTGAAAGTTTGATGCTAATTTACCAAGATTGGTGGTATGATATGACTTTGAAATAAAGGCATGCCACTATACCGGTTGAAAAAATTAGTGAACCTTTTATATTCACGTGTCAAGAAGCTTTCGGTTTTAGCATTACAAGAACTTCTGGTTGGCCACCCATTTGAAATGTGTTAACAACTAATTGAACAACTCAATGATTGATTCATAGAAAGAAAGACGCTAAATGGGTTCTTACGAGCCAATAAAACAAAAACAAGAAGATAGAGGTAGTGGAGACAAATGGTCCAAATATATACTCTACATTGCACTCCTCGTTTTTCAGGGACTTGATTGGCCATTCCTTCTGCTTTCAACTAAATGTTAGATAAATCAAATAAATCCTAGGTGATTTATTGAGAACCCAAATTGTGTGTTTAGAATTTTACGTTTTGTTTGGAAAACTTTTTTTAGCTATTTTTTTTTTTCACAAAATTGTTCAGTGGAAGTCTAACTTATTTGTGTTTAAAATTTTTTTACTATGCTAAAAATATTAAATTATTTAATATGGTAAGTTAATTTTTTTTTTATAAAACATTACGTTATTTTTTATTTTCAAAAAACTATATAAATAATTTTAAAAAATATTTATGATTAACAAACTAAATTTAATTAATTCTAAAAATCATGATTTTCCAGATTCATAAAACAAGTAATTTCCTTATAGAAGAGATATTTTCTCCTTTCACAGCCGCCACACCCTATTATCCTTCCCCCCTCATCAACAAAAAATTCTCCGCAAATTGCAATTGGAACGTCATCAACTAACCTGTCTTGTATATAATTTTTAAATTGATTATTATAAAAGTTAATAATCGTATTATATTTAATAATTTATAATTAAATAATAATATAAAAAATCACTATATCAATGCAATGTAATTAAATTCATTAATTAATTATATTGCCAAGGCTTATTATGTGTAAAATACACGATAGGGTGAGTCTCAATATTTTCTTTGATTATTAAGATATTTGGTATTGTATCTTTTACCTTTCATGGTGTTACACATATCTGATCATTCTAAAGTTTTTTGAACCTTGCCTAAATTTATTTCTTCATACCCTCTCGTACACAAGATATAGTTGGGCTTTCTAAACATACAAGATGATGAATTTAAAAAAAAGAGTATAGGATTCAAAAGTTGACTAGACTATAATTATTACGTCACCCTTCACAAAGTTCAGTGCTCTGAAGTATCTTGGCTAGATCACGTGCAAGACTTGCTTATTAAAGTCTCACATTAAATGAAAGAGGTGCCTTTCAAAACTATATCACGTTACCTATCTATAATAAATTAGTACTTCAACAAATGCTTTGATTCGTAATTTGAAACCCTCAAACTCTTGCTAGTGTTATATGGTTTAGTGCTAATAGCTTTCTGCAATGTGGTTGAATCTTGCATAGATTGCCCCATGTGAAGTAAATCTTATTTTATTTGTGATTTATATTATGAGTGTCTTTCTTTAGGATGAAGAACTCCTTTTCATTTTGGTATCTTTTTGTCAGATAATTAATCTGTTTTGTAAATTCCTTCTCTTTCTGTATCACCAAATTTCACTTTGTCAATGGTTAATGCCTCTCTGGCTGTGTATGTTTTATGTGATAATTCTGCATGTTCTCTAATCCTAATAATTTTTTTTATCTATAAATATTAAAAATTTATAAAAATACTTGATTCTTTGTTCCTAGCATTCCTATCAATCTGGGGTTTCACTATTTAATTATCGTTATGTGATAATTAAAGACCTAATTATAATAAATGGAGCATTGGTCCATTTACTTTTTTATTCTAAATTCTCAGTTGAAAATTTTGCTCGTTTCTTGTTTTCCCCTTTGCCAATAATAATGAAGTTTTTTAATGAAATACTTATTATTTCATACTAATTTAGTAATATCTATGTCATAAAATAAGTTTATATAAACTATTCTAAATGCATTATAAAGAAGTTCAAAGTAAAAAGTACATGGATCTTTAAATTGGTATAAGAAGTGTAACAAAGTCACAATAAGTTGAAAGTACACCATCCTGTCTTGACTGAAACTTTATACTTTGTAAGACTTGATTGAGTGTGGGAGCCATAATTAAGCAATCCAAGTTGTTCTTTATAGTCACTCAACTGCCTGAAGAATGTAGGGAACCTTCGCAAGAAGCTCCCTTGGCAAGAGACATGATTTCCCTAGGACGGGTAGAGTTGCCTAACAAGACCAAACGTGGAATAGTTTTTAGATGTGGGTTTAACCTTTAATAAATTTTCAACTTTAAGATTTTATGTAAATAAGTCATATTTCTTGTCAGTAAAATGAGGTATGTTTTATATAATAATATTAAATTAATATTTTTTTTAATTAATTTCTCATTAAACACATAGTTTGATTTTGGATTTCTTATATATGTCCTGCACAAAGTTAAAAATTGAAAAAAAATAAAAGTTATTAGAAAAGAACCTATCTAGTATCTTCAAAACACAAAAGACATCCACTACTTGCTTTTTAAGGTAATTTAAAGCATTTGATTGTATGTATTTGATATTTTTTACGGTGTGTCTATGAGCATATATAAAACAAAAAGTATCTTTTATTTTATTTAATTAGTACTCATTTTTTTTCAACTAAAGTTAGATATAATTAGATATTCATAAATAATTATTAAAATAAATTAAAACTTTCAAAGTGATCCATAATTTAAAATGACTAATGATGTATAATCATTAAATATTTTTTCTAACCAATCAATTTTTTTATCACTACTGTGTTAAAATTTTAATAAAAGTAATGTCTTTTAAAATTTCATACTTTATTTTTAAAACTATAATACTTTGAAAGAAATAAAAACCGCCAAAGTGATCAATAATTTAAAATGAAAAATAAGTAATAATTGTAGTCATTAAAGTTTTTTTTTATAAAATTGTTATTTTAAAAGTCAAAATTGTTTTATTTAATTTTGTGAAAGATTGGAAAGGTTGTGGAGTTTGGAATAAAATAACAATGACTAAATAAAAAAAATGTTGAAACAAACAATGTGAGAGTCAATGTAGGCGGCGACATCGCAATCATTGTCCATAAAGTTGTTTTATTATTATTATTAAAAAAGGGATCGAAGAAGAAGCAACTTTCCGTCACAAACCAACCAAGAACTTTTGCAAGCTTTGGATGATCATTCAGCTTTGTCTAGAAACTTTATCCTTTTCGGTATTGATTTTGGAATTAAAAAAAAAAAAAAAATCAAGATGTACTATTCGTGTACAAAATTTATTTTTACACTTTTAATTAATTATAAATCATTTTTAAGATAATTACTAAAATATATTATAAAGGTTAATGATCATGTATGATTAACTAATTTTAAATTATTATTGATATGACTTTTAAATATTTATAATTAAAATTAATAAATTCATCAAATTTATTAGTTTTTAAATATATAATAAAATAAAATTACTCTATATTATCATTCGTAGCCTATGTTATCATTCATTATATATGTGATATGTAATATGCATAAATTATTTGCATATAAATTTAACGCATCCGGAAAAAAAAATTATACTATCAACTATATTTAGAAATCATGTTATATATTAATTTTAAAATAATTATTATAAAAAAATTAATCATTTATCATAGTTAATTATGATATTATAAAAAATATTATACAATTAATGCATAACTTAATATTTATATTATTTATTAAAAATTATTTAAATATCTCTTTAATTTCTTAAATTTGAACTTTTTTATCTCTAAATCCAAACATAATTATTCTCATTTCTTAATATATAAATAGTCCACTTTAAGAAGAATAATTTTATAGATTAAAAGTGCATTATATATTCTCAAACTAGAAAGATAAAAATAATTATTTTTAAATTTAGAAAATTGAAAGAAAACATACCTAAATTTAAAAAATCAAAAACATATTTAATTTTGAAAGTTATAAAAGAATATTACTAATATATGTTCTCATTATTTATAACACTTCCTTATTACTATAATTTTAATAAAAAATTATATTTATTTTTTAACTATTATTCCTAAAATACTAATTAATCAAACTCATTTTTTGTAAAGGTAAATAAGAGTTGGAAAGAAAACGCTTTATTAATTAATTGTTTCTAAAAGTGTTGTCGACGGATGAGGATCTTTTTGTTTAAATTAGAACTGTGCAAATTCCATCTCTTTGTTACCAAAGACATTGTAGAAAGGGTGGGGGAAGAATGTGATTGAAAAATGACTTGGAACTCTTTTGATTTGAAATCTAGGTCATGCTATTATGGACATCCATGTTGTAACATTCTATATTTTTTTATCTATATTTATAAAACATATTTTTATTCTTTATAAATATTAAAAAATTTGTTTTCATTCATTCTATTTTTAATTATTTTTTTTTTATTTTATAAATATGTTAAAATAAATTCAGCTTAAAACAAATGATGAACTAATCTACTACCAACAAAATATAATAAAGAAAATTTGGGTCAATCTAATCAAAATTGATGTCAACATGACTAAAATTAACATCAAATGACCAAAATTATTAATAAAATCTATAATCGTATTAACTTTTGACACATTTTATAAAATCAAAAAAGAAAAATCGACAATTGAAAATATATTACCTTTATTAAAAAAACAACTACATATAGACACTTGCCAACTAATGGTAGCTTTATCTCTTGTTAAAATTAAACCCTTTCCTACTAAAATCTTTTTGCTTTTTATGTGCTTATCAATTTTTTGTGCTGCTTAAGATTAATTTTTTATCGTTGTCATCTCAATAGCCATGGTTGGTATAACTATAGCCCTCCGAACTTTTTTTTTTCTCATTTTTCCCTCAACAACAATTGTTTTCTCATATATTTTATCATCTTCTCGCTTCATACCTCTTCTTTAATCTTCTCTTTCAACAACAATCTCACTTGACTAAATAAAGGTTAATCTTTTTTCAACTTCATGATAAGTTATTTTCATCTTATCCTTGTACATATCTTCTTTCATATTCCCTCTCCCATAATCATCTATTTTCTAACTCTTCATGTTTTCAACTTGTTTTCTTTTCTTGAAGACTATCTTCTTCTTTTTTACATTTTTTTATAGGGCACATTCTTCGTTTGTATTTAAGATTTAGGACACACCTAAAGATATCTAGTTTGATATTTTAGACAATTTCTATTTTTATTTTTTTTATTTACTCTTTGTGAGGTTTTTTAGTTTTAAAAGGTTTAGAGAAGCATTTGGGATCATAACTAGAAAAGAAAAAAAAAATTATATTATCTTAATATTGTCAAAAAAACTCCTGGGTGATGGAACTCGTTCACTATAGGCGAACAAGAAAGGATTGCTATTGGTAGTGTCAACAAGTTTTACAAACAAAAAACATAACTCAACATTAAAATATGTACAATTGACATTTGAGACAAATTTCACATTTTTATTTTCTTTATTTGCTCTTTATGAATTACTTTTTATGTTTTATTTTTTTTATTTGTTCTTTGTAAGTTTTTTCATTTGAACTCATATCTACGTTTGATCATTTTCTCTTTGTGAGTTACTAATAATAATTATACTCCACACAACTAACAAGTTAATGTAAAATATAGAACACATGCAAATGATCACATTTAGAATCAAGAAAAATAAAGAAAACTAATGACATTAAAACTCAAAGAGAAATAACATATGGTATATTTTTATTTACATGCAAGAGAATGCATAAAAATTAGTGCACAAGGACTTTCTACAACATAAAAATCCTCCAAAGGAGAAGAAACAAGATTTTGGAATTAAAAGAAAATATTATAAAAAGAAGGCTAGGAAAAATTCTTTCCTATATTTTTTTTCTAGGCAAAATGAAATTAGCATTACATACACTGGTACACATATTAGTATTATTTTGCCTAGAAAATAAAATATAAGAAAATGAAATTAGTTTTTTCTTTTATTGTTGACTTTTAGTTATATGAATTGAATTAATAACTAAAAATTGAATAAATGTGGCATTTGATTATTCAGAACAATGTGACGTAAGACAGGAAACTACACATTTGAGTGTTTGTTAGTATGATTTCTTTTGAAGAGTGTGTTATGAAGCTCTTGTCTATTTTGATTAACATTATTTGTCTTCCTAAATACATAGTTACATTTTATTGATGACATGACTCGTAAATTCAATAGAAATTGGGGATATAAATGACAAAAAAGAGACATTGAAGCTTGCTATCAGAAAAACGAATATTTGGTGTGTTGAGAACCAAAATGCTCCTAAATCAAAGACCATAAAGATGATTTTCATGGATGCAGAGCTATTGTATTTTTGTTGTCCCCACTTTTTTTCCATGATAGTTTTTTCACTTACCTTTTCTATATTTTTAATAACTTACGGATACAAGATACATGTTGTAGAAAAATACAAAGAAGTTAAAAGATGGAAATCTACACTGAAGGAGGATCATTGTTATATCTTCCAGAATTTTGAGATTCTTTGTAATGATGGACACTTTAACCGTTGCCCGCGTCCATGGAAGTTGCAATTCATGCATGGAACAATTGTTAAAGAGCAAGATCTTCTTGAAGTTCTCACAACATATATAATTTCACTAAATTTGATGAAATACTAAATGGCGAGGCCAGCTTTGATGTTTTAGTAAGTAATCATAATTATAATTTTTGCAATCTATCTTTTTTTACTATTAGTAACTTGCTAATAACATAGTCTATATCCTTGCCTAGACGTGATTGGACATTTTAACAATATTGTTCATTACCAACCTCATGCATCATTAAAGAAGGTTGTCTTTACTATGAAAGCTAAAAGGTAATTAAATGAAAAAGTGATGTTCAACTTTTTTTTGTTACCAAGTGTTCTTTTACAATTGTGTATCAAACCACTTATTTACTTAATTTAATCATGTTTAATGGAACTACACTTAATTATACTTATTGGGAAAGATATGTCTCCAAGTTGATTAGTTTCTTAGTCAATCACAATGGTGCTCTAATTGTTATTATCCTCATAATTGCAAAGATCAAGAAGTTGAAAGGTTATGACATTTTGTTTTACCTTGCTAATTCTTTGTGGTTTTTTAAATTTCTGCCCATATATTTAGTGGTCGTATTTCAAGTTTGTTATTAGGAATATTTCCTATAAGCATTTCAAATAGCAAGTATGGTTCAAAGCTTCTAATAAATGAAAAGGTTACACAAATTAAGGACTATAAAAACAGGTATATTCTATTAGGAATAAGTTTATCAATCTTTGTAAAATTTTCTTATATCTATTTATGTAAATAAAATGCTTATTTACAGTTTAGATCAAGTAAAGTTTACGAACCATGTAGTTAAGTAATGAGTAAAGCGTTAGGATATTCTCATTTTTCTTCTCAAGACATATTTTTTCATAAGGCTGAAGTGAAAACTTTATCTGAGATCAGCAACCTTATAAAGGCATGCATTAAATGATAAGTCCTTTGAAAAAACAGGTAAAATATTGTATGTAATGTGGACCCTAATGTGAGTGGATTTTATTTACATTCTTATGAGTCAGAAATATGTTTGTTGTACTATCGGAACAATTGATTAAGTGTTTGTTAGACATGGATGAAGCTATGTGGCATGCTCCGAATGAAATAAAAGGCAGATAAGTGTGGTTGTGTCAAACAAAATTTAAAATAATTCCAAGGTGGTTTAATTTTTTAATCATTAATAACATTGCACATACATTGTTACAAGGGTTGTTAATTACATTGATCATTACTTGAAAAGGTATAGGATAGAGATCAACGAGTGTCACAAGGACAATAGTACATAGTTCATCATGTTGGATCGTAAAGGTTGTGAACTTTTAAAGAAAATGACTCTTGAGCTTAAGAACCAAATGATAATATTATGTTTGGTGTTATTATTCTTTCTTATCTTATTTAAACTCATTGCTTCTGTGTCTTTGTAAATTTGTGTATCACATTTTAAACCATTTTAAGGAAAGTGAATTGAATCCAATGACAGTTCCTTAAAATATTGATGAGATTGTGGGGAAGACTTTAGTGTTTAAGGTACGAGTCCAACCAACTTATAGGTGTTCATACGTGGTTTTGGTATTTGAAGATGTGGAATTAATTAAAGAGGTAGTGCAAAAATTTCCAACTCAAAATACAGTTACACTTGATAACACAAAAATATTTACCTTATCAAAAATATTCTTGTTTATAAATTTAAGCCAAAGGTAATGAGAGTGGGGTAATATGAACTAGAATTTAAACAAATGTCACATATTTTGATCTTCCCCTAGTTTATATTTCTCCCTGCCTTTTATAATTGTATTCCAAACTTTTGTTCTGCTATTTAAATACCCATCTAATACCGTTATTTATAAAAAAAAAAAAAATAATAGCATTGTTTCCCCTCACCACCAGGCCATGTTTCTCCATGTCTTACCTATGTAAACAAAGGGAGAAAAAAAAGTAAAGCATTAGCTATTTTTATTTCTTTATAGATGAAAAATACCTCTTTTGAAAAAGAGGTATATACTCCTAAGAATCATGTGAATTTAAAAAATGAAATTAAGCTAGGTGTGAAGACATTCCACCAATTAATTCTGTTGCTAGAAAGTAGTTCTCTATGTTGTGTTGGACACAATATAATTGGACCTTGGTCCCAACTTTATGACTATATTTCTATCTAAGAGAAATGTCACAGGATTATTAGTTATGTTGCCCAATCATTAAGTATGCGATCAAAAGCCAAAAAAGGAAAGAGACATGGTTGTAAAATGCTTTTTCTTTAGTCTTAGCTTTTGAAGTTCTTAATTGTCAGTTCCTCTTCAACAAATTTACAATGATTTATACTTCTAATAACATAAAATCCCTTTTTCTTTTCTATTTTTTGTCTTTTTTTTATGTGTAGTTACTGTAATAGATGAAGCTTACTTTTCACGCAAATATTCATAGATAGCACACAAAGACTATTTTATAAAAAAATGTAAATTAAATAAGAACAAAACTACATTTGAGTATTATGATTTTTTCCCCATTCCTTCAAGCATTATTTTCTTGGATGCAAAGCTAAAAAAGTAAAGTATAGCATGAAGTTCCATGCGTTCTTTTTCATCATTTTTAGATTTGTGAACATGTTGAGTACAATGATGATATTTTGCTAGTAGTAGTCCTTACTACTCGATGGCCATAAATTTCATTATCACGAGCCTTTAAAGTAGCTAGCTAAGGAGTATGATGTAGAGGGTATATTTTCAGCGTGTATTGTCTTAAGAAAAAACTAAACAAAGGTTATGTAATTACTTTTGTAGGTTGCATGTGTTTTTTTAATTTTATAACAAAGACATTTTCTTTAACTAACACCTTAGCAAATAATATATGTTATTAAATGTTTTTAGTAAGTTTGCTTACATAAAACTAATTAAAATTACCTTACTTGGAGTTTAAAAATTAGTCTCATTTAATAAAAATACCATGTGCTTGATAGAAAAAATTTAAACAAGTGCATATTGAAACTTTTTTTTGGGTGAATGATGCATATTGCAACTTAATATTTACGTTACTACAAAAGAAACATTTGGTCACCATTTCGGTAAAAAAAAGTTTTAACAAGTCTAGTATGTGTTCTTTGATGTTTGTGTCATTTAATTTGTTCCCAAACAACAACACAACAACTTGATAGCGCATATTGCCTCCAAACTATCATAACCAAACTCCACTCCTAGTATGCTTTAGGTCTCTTACAAAAATATGTTGTAATAAACTATTATTAGTTACTAATTTTAAACTTTTTAAGTAGTTATTAGCTCACTTGGTTGCATTTGATTCAAAATAGAAAATTTTAATTTTCCAAATAGATGTGTTACAAACATGAATAAAAACGAAAGTACCTAGTGTGAATGTATGAATACCTTATTAGTAAAGAGACTAAAAATAAATTTTTTAATATTTATAAAAACTAAAAATATATTTAATCTAAAATAAAATATATTTTTTATCTTTCTAAAATTTTAAAAGTTCTTTTTTAATCATTTAAAATAATTTTTTTCTATTTTTACTTTCTCTAATATTAAAATATTTATTTTTTATCTCTCAAAATTTAAAATGTATTACTTTTAGTTTACAAAGTACTTTAGATAGTATTTTATAAAGAGAGTGAAAATAATTTAAATAGTGAACATTTAACTGAACAAAAACATTTTAGAAAGATTTTAAATAAATTTTAAAAAATTTATAGAGATCAAAAATATATTTTATCCTTTATTAAATAATTTATTTATAAATGAGGATTATAAGTAAATTATAAAATTTAATCAATTAAATTTACTATGATTTCTAAATTGAGTTTCAACTATTATTTCAATTAAAAGTTAAATTGTGTTAAAAGTTGACAATATAACATTATAATAACTTTCGTAAATAAGCAATCCAATTCACATGATGATTTAAGAGTGATCAATGAAAACTAATTGTTTAATTTTTTTTGTCATTATTTATTTATTTATTTTATTCAATTTTATTCCACTATTAATTAAAGAGTCAATCAAATTTTATTATTTTTAAAAGGAAAAAAAGAATTACAATGAAACTCTATAAAAATAATAATGAAACGTG
>JAMLFT010006902.1:0-15460 GCA_026544285.1 Pachyrhizus erosus
CTCTTCCGATCTAATTTATTTCTTAATTTTTTTTTTAAAATGTAATATGTTAATCATGTGTTAAATTTTTATAGGATTATTTTGTTATTAAAATATAATGTTTAAAGATTAATTTGTTATTATAGAATTTAAAGTCTAAATTATCATTAAGTTTTATAAAATTAAAATGTCATAATTATTTCAAATTCAACAATTAAATCCACAATTTTCTTTTTTTCAATGACTAAAGACACTTTTAAAATCATTTAGATAAATGTCGTTTTTTCATTATTTTTTTTTTGTATGTCTACGTAACTAGCGTTGGCGGTTGCCCACACCATTAAGGCATGTCAACTATCACTTTCCATTTCCATGTGTCAATTTCAAGTTATTCACTCGTGATTACTTTTCACTATCAAAAGATGAGAAAAACTACGTGTTCACTTTTTTTTTCTTTTTTGAATTGAGGTGGAGGAAGAAAGACATTAAAAAAATAGAAAAAATAATAATAAATATTATAAAAGTGATTTCATGAGAAAAAAGAAAAAATATAGAATAAAAATATCATTGAAAAGAGAATAGATGTATATTTATACTGATTCTAACAAATTAAGGTATTTAATGCATGATTTTTTTTCATTGAATCATATTTTTTAGAAATTATGTTACTTAAAAATGTTGTAAATATGTTTGATATCATAACTATTTCTAAGAAGAGAGAATGTTAGACATAATTGTATTTTTATTTTATGAAAAAAAAATTCTCTATATAGGAGTCTTCGATTTCCATTCTTTTTTATAAAAAAGTTTTAGAGAAAAATATAATTAAAAAAATGATTACAAAGAATGTTAGATTCTTGAAAATGACTTTTAATACTGTTATGCACAGCATAAAATCTAAAATTTTCAACCTATAATTCTTGAAAACTTAAAAAAAAAAAAAAAAAAATTTACCCTAGACACCCTAAAGACAATGCTGGCTGAATGAGACGTGATGTGATGACGGTGGTGAGTAATTAAATTTGGAAGGGGACGTGACATTGAATTTAATTAAGATTAGACCATAGGAAGGTGAAACGGCTATTTATTTGTTTATGTAAAAAGAAAGTAAAAACAACTCAGTTCTACACATCAGTAGTATTAATTAACAGGTGATTTGAAAGAGAAATAAGAAAAAAAAAACCTCCCTCTGATTTTATTAATAAGATTAAAACTAAAAATGTTACATATTTTTTTATAAGAATTAATATATATTATTTTTATTAATTAATTTTAAATTAAAATATCTCTAATTAAATTCACTTCTCTTAATTACTAGAAGACTCACAATTTGCTTATGACACAAATTCTTAAATGTGTTGGATCACAGGGAAACAGACTTCCATTCATCAAACTCCGTTTTCACTTTATGAAAGAGACTAATAAATAGTGTGATCGATCAAAGAAAGAACAAATATTTTTTAAGGGCTCCTTTCCGAGTTTGTGTATATTAATCTCGTTATATAGGTACATAGTTAGTTTTTAACACCAAAAACGAAAAAGAAAAAGAAAATCAGCATCATAGCTTCCTTTGGAGTTTGGAGCATACTTATGCAAATCTAAATGTTTCAGAAGTACACCATGCATGTTTGTCGGGAGCTTTCTTTATTTTATTTATTTTGTATATTTTTCATTTCAATTCGATTTCAAAGGTCGAGTAAACTTTCTCCTGATGTAACTAAAATATAAAAATCATGAGTGTGTTAATCAATTCACGTAATGTTGTTTTAGTTTAATTAATAATTTTAAGGTTAAATTTTAAATACATAATTATATAGATAAAAAATTATTTATAATAATTTTATTTAAGATAAATAAAATTAATTTTAATAAAAAAAAGTAATGTAATTTTTTAAGAAAAATAAAAATAAAAATTTCAATAGAAAATCATATAAAATGTTAGTTTAATTTTTAAATTATCTATATCCACATGATGACCATTTTGATTTTTCAGTTAATATGTGATTCGAATTCAACTTTGATCTTTGATTCAATGAACTATTGAGTGCCCACACGGGCATGTCATTTCACTACTATAAAGGACCATCATTGATTACTACAGAAATTATATTTTTATTTTAAATAATATATATAAATAAAATAAGATCCACATAATGACCATTTTGATTTCCCAGCTATATATGTTATTCGAATTCGGCTTTGATCTCTGAACCAATGGGCTACACTTAGGACCACATGGATATTTCATTTCATTACCATAAAGGACCATCGTTGATTACTTTAGGAGAAATTATATTTTTATTTAAATTTATTCAATTTTTTATCATGCAAATGAGAGATAAAAGGAAAATAAAAAAAAGGAAAAAAATTCATGAGATAATAAAAGGAAATAAAAAATAAAAAATAATAAAAAATGTGAATAATATAATTCAACGTCATGGTTCATAACTAGGTTTAATTAATGGATGGTTTTTACCAAGTAAATAAATATATGTCTAAAGGTTATGTTTGATTTTATGTTTGGAAACTTCAAACACCCAAACTCAATTTAAAGAGTAAGTTTGGTTTTATAACATGTTTGATTTTTCTTAAAAATATATTTACACATTAAAATATTAATTAAAAACTTAATTTTATATAAATTTTTTTATTGTTTTTACAAATTTAAATTTAATTTAAATTTGAGTTTGCAATTTTTAACTTAAACATGCACTAGTTTGTGAAAGTTCAAATTCTTACTTTGCGCATAAGAAAAAGATAAATCAAGTAAGAAAGCTCGTTAATAAATGAGTCATAATATATATATATATATATATAAATTTAATTAATAAGTCATAATTATAATCAATTATATTTTTTTTAACATGACTACGTACTCTTAATTAAGAAGACTTAAATTCTTTAATTAATAAGTTATTCTTCTCGGTCATAAAATTTATCATAATCCACTATATCCTTAAAAATCATAATTAGTATTGCTGATAGTGTCATTTGATATGATAAACTCAACTTAGCATTGAATATTTCGTAGTTAAGTATAAATCGGTAATTATTAGTTAATGACATTTTAGTAATAATATGGAGAGTTTGTTAGTTGTTAATGTAATTTTATATATTAGACTCTAACTATAGTAATGACAAAAAAATAAACTCTAACCATATCATGTAGACTATTAAAATTCATTAATTCTCAAACATAGTTCTAAATTGTTGTCAGCAACTGCAATTGTGATTAGGGATGACAGAATTTTCTGTATTTACAAGTTTCCTTTAAATTCATTTCAATTTTGACGAAAAATATTTGTTTTGACGAATATGAATACAATTACGAGTATTATTCGATATTTTAAAATAAAAATATAGATAAATATATAACTACTTGTCTCGTATTTATATTTATGTTTATGAAAAATTAGTTATTATATTTTTATTTACTTAATTTTTTATAAGATATGACAATTTTTATAATTATAATGAGTTAAATTTATGTTATAAATTAATAAATTTTTATGATTTATTAAATTTAATAATATAAAAAAATTAATTTTAAATTTAAATTTAGTAAAATTATAAATATATTATTAAAAACTAATTATTATTTTAGTGAGCATAGATGAAAATGAGACAAATATATTTGACCCTAAACAAAAATAAAAATGAATAAAAAAAATTATTATATCAAAGATAAGATACGAAAACAAACATGAGATTGAAAAATGAGAACGCAAAACAACATATTCATTCTCATTTTATCTCGCCCCATAGTCATGATTAATTGTGTAATTGTAATATTGTTATGAAACTATTTGCAACAGCTTGCAATTGTGTGTGAATTTCAATTACACAAAATGTCACGACATGTCCGCATCATAGTTGCCAAGAACCTCAACATTGATTTATTCCACTTTTTTATAAATAAAAAAAAGACAAAAAATCAACTTTCAATCTTCTATTATAACTTTTAAGTGTCAATGATCAAATAGGTGTAACCATATAAAATGTTATAGAATACCAAATCTTAAAATTATATATATATTATAATCTTTTTACATTTAGTACCAACAAAATAATTTCATATTATAAAGATTACAATCCGCACCACAATAACTACAATCAAAATCACAGTCACAACTTCAACCACAATTTAAAAGTACGATATTAGAGAGCTTCACTTTATTATTTTTCACGTAAAGCTTTTGTTAGGGTTGTTACTTGGGCGAGATAGACAATGAAAACTTATTGGTCGTAATTGTACACTTAAAATAAAATCCAACTTTTCTGGCCGAAAAGAATCAAATTCAATTCTGGAGCGAGTTAATTCTTACTTTTATTGGTATAAAACTGGATCCTAAACCAATTCTTACTGTTATTCATATGAAATTGGCTGCTATAAATTTATAAGCATTTAAAGCTACATCCAAGTTTCGTGTACAACAACATATGATGCTGATAAAATTATTGCAAGCTCTAAGAGAAACCCAGAGATAGATAGTGAAATGGAGGCTATTAACCATAAACTTGAATGTGATTATGACAGCGAGGAAGCCGTTCCAGTTAAAGTGAAAGTTGCTTCTTTCACAACTCTCCTACCAACTTTAACAACATGCATTAAGAATTGAGAGTAATGGCTTCATAAATATAGAAATTGTGCTTGATCTTGAAAATATCCTTAGGAAGCCAATAACATCATAGTGGATATTAGGATTTAGTAATTAAATCATATAGACTTTGAAATGAACTCTCCCTCTCTATGTTTCTTGCTACCACGAGAAACATAAGTATTTCAACTAATATTTAAGTATAAATATTAAATATTAAAAAGAGTACTATTTTGTGAAAATTAGTATTTTTAAATCCTTATTAATATTTTTAGTATGATCTTAGTGTTTGTGTTAGTTATTATTAATGAGGTTGTAGTTTTAATTAAAACCAAAATGTTTGAAAGAAAAAGAATTATTATTTTCTTTTTTTAAGTAAAATTGAATATTAGAAAGGTGCTTTTAAAAAAATAGGATTTATTAGATAGTGTATTAAAATATTTAGGTGGGTGTTATATTATATTAATTAGATTGATTAGATTAGATCTCATTTCTCCTTCCGCACAGCCCATGCATCCTTCACGAACCAAGACTAATGGGCCCAACACCATGTTCGGCCCAAAATAACCCAACCCTATATGAAATCATCAAATCAACCTTGTGGAGATAACTTCGTTATGTTATAGGAATTATTCATTGCATTGAAGAGAAAGAAAATATTTTGATAGATTAGTGTAGGGAGTACGAGACCGTATTTTATTGGGCTAGAGGAAGCTGTTGTAGTGGGCTCAATTTCTTTTCTCTTTACCTACCCGTTTCCTGGGTGTTTCTTTCTACACCCACAAACTAAACTTACACCCCCTTTCTCTTATAATATGTTCAAAATTCATAAACTAATCATATACATATGTGCGTTACTTTTTCCGATAAGTTTTTATTCTCGGATTACCAAATCTATAATTCGATAAATATGAACGGTTTGCAAAATTCATATTACATAATGATATTTTAAATGTGTTACAAAAAAAGTATTTTGGAAACCGGTGTTGTTCTGGAACACTTACTACTAAGTAAAATATTATACTTTTAGAATATTATTCTGTAATACATTCAAAAAATAATTATGAAACACTTAACAAATAAATGTAGTTCTTCCAAAATATCAAAATATCATATTTTTGAAATGTTTATTCCGTAATACATTTAAAATAATCGCTAAAAGAAATATTCCAAAATACTTTACGGAGTTATGAGTAGGTTTAGTTCTTTTTGAACACCTGTTTTATAATCTAAATATCATACTTCTAAAATATCTATATTATAATACATTAAAAAATAATTATGAAACATGTAATATAAAACAAACAATGCGGAATATTTTAGAAATCACATAAAAAATTAAAATGAAAATAGGTGTAGGATAACTTTTAATAGTGTGTAGGAAGAAAACGCCTCGTTCCATTTCTACCGTAAGCCAACACACTGTTCAAACTCCAAAATTGTAAAACTTAAATCTGTCCCCTCATGAAATTTATTTCAATTAGTTGAATAAAGTACTTAAATTATTATAAATATATGATGTATGTTTTTAATTATTATAAATAAAAAGAAATCTGTCAGTTCTAACCAAGAAGGAATACCCATTATTATAATAGTCTATAAGAATAATAAAAGAAATAACTTTTTCGGATCCACATTTTTTTTTTTACTTATTTTAGTTCTAATAACTGCACATGATTTTATTTTTTTCATTTTTCATTCAAATTTAATTCTTTCTCCTCCTTCAATAATGGAGGCACATGGCACCTTTCTTTCACTTCTCTGTATAATGATAGTCAAAGAAAAAGTTGGAAACGTGATGGCACCCATATAATTCATATGCTGGAAAGGAAATGAGTCAAAGTCTATAGGTATATATATATAACAATAATGATAAAACAAAATATATCAATTGTAACAAAAGTAAATAAATAGTACTAATTATTGGGACAGCCAAAGTTACGATGCATTAAATGCACCTTGCATGTTTGTTGAAAATTATAGCCTGCAAATAATTCTTTACAACCTTCAAAACTTTTTACAATGCAAGCTTTTGTTGAAAAGGCTAATTTCTTTTTCCTTCTATAAATATGAGTCTGGGCAGATGAAGGAGAACACTAAGAGTAGAAGTAGAACCAAACTTCTAAATAAATGTGAGATAACAGTGAGAAGAAAAATAAAGTATTGAGAAAATTCTGAGAATGTAGAAAAAATACAACGAAACGAGTATTAATTCTATAGCTATTTGTACTGTAAAATTTACAGTATTTTAATAGGAGTGGATTGAAAACATTATATTGTATTTTTTTTTTAAAGAGAGTGAAAATAATATTGTAATTTTTTTAATATAGTAAAATATTTTTGGAGTTTATGCTGTGATTTTTTTCTTAGTGTTAGGAGATTTTCTATATTAAATAGGGATGTTTATTTTTATTGTTACCAGTATTCATTTGATTTTATTACTATGTTATGAGATCTAGTTTTTAGTTTATACTCATATTATGCTCGTTGAGTTCAACATTAATTATTATTAGTTTAAATATTTTTTATTCATATAAATAAGGTGTTTTTAATTTTAGTATTATAATTTTTTACTTTAATTATTTAAATATTTAAAAATTTTGATTTTATTTTTTATTTTTCAATAACAACATTAACATAACAATAATTTTAATAAACCAATATTTTATTATATCTTTAAAAAATTGATAAAATAATTATGTATAATTTACTAAAAAATTAGACATGAGTATCTTATTAAATTCTTTAATAACGTAACATTTCAATAAATTGTTAATATCATTATTATATCATTAGTTAATATTATTATAAAATAAAATAATAAATTATAAATTTTACATAACTAAAACAACAAAAAGAAAATATCTTTAATAATCTAAAATCAAAAATAAAATATTTTATAAGAACTAAATCGTTATTTAATAAAAAAAGTTAAATAGTAAAATTTATAGAATCCTAAAAGATAAAAAGGAAAAAACTGCATTTAAACTTTTGTTTATATAATTGTTTTATGAGTTGAGAAAGAGATTGTTGCCGGCTAATTCAATAAAAATTGATTAATGATATTCATATACTTCATTATCTGACAATTTATTTTTACTTCATTTTTTTTTATCATATAACACATTATATCTATTTTTTTTATTTCTTAATCTCTTTTTCTCTTCACCCTGATCCATATCAAATGGAGTGAAGATTTAGAATTTTTTATAAAAATTATCTACAAAATTAATTGTCCGCGAAAACACTACTCTGAAACATGGGACCAATAAACATTTTATATCAGGACTTAAATAACAATTGAGAAAGAAAGTGACATGATAGCGAGGAAATTGCATATACCTTTATATTCTTTACAATAATAATAATAATAAAAAGATTATCCAAGAATTTGCCTGTTTTTTTTTTTTTCTACATCTACCTTTTTTATTCTTTTTGCACGGAAAAAAAAATACTGTTCTCCGCTGAATCTGTATATAGAGAAAACAGATATTTGATAGCATTTCGGAAAAAAAAAAGTTTAGGCATTGAGAAATTAAGAAAATGTTATTTAATATGCCATTTCAGTTATAATCCGCTTAAGACCTTTTTATATACAGTAATTTCGGATGATAAAGCCATTTCTTCCACTCGAATCAACACACGTTACTACCCACTGTATGATGAACGGTGAAAATAAGTTTTTTAGTTTAAATATGTTGAAAAGTTCATATAAATATATTATTTTTATTTTTAGTCCCATAAGATTGGATTTTTTATTTCCACAATTTCATTATCTGTTTTGCCATTGAAAAATATATTCTATACATAAAATATAGTAATTTTATTTTTAATCCTATAAATATATAAAAGAAAATCATTTTTCGGCTACCTGATAAAAAAATTCAATACGTAAGTGAGTTTCGATCTGCCATCAGAACCAAAATAGGTGGCAATAATTAAATATTGTAAAGATAAAAAAAAAATCAAGAACTAAAAATTAACAGTATTATAATTTGAAAGTACACAAATCACATTTAAGCTTTTTTATATACATGAAACACGTGAAGATTTCTCATATTGCTTGATTGAAGTAAACAAGCATCTAACTTGTTGGCTTTTAAATTCACACAAACAAAAAAGCAAGCAGAAGACACGAGAACTTGAAAAAACAGAAGAACTCAATACTAAGTACTTTAAAATGGAAAAGAAAAACAAAAGAAGAGAGAATTGAAAATATACAATACATACATATAAATATCCACTAGAGAGCACAAGAACAAGAAACCAAAAAACGTAAATCCCAGCTAGAATCTAAATATGAGTATATTGTCATGGCACATTCTAAAATGGTAATAATAAGAAGGTGGAAGGAAACATCTGAAAATTGAATTTATAAAGTATATATCGATGTAGATTGTAGAATATGGTGCTCATCTGTAAGACTTGAGAGTGGCTCCACAAAAAGTGCATATAATAGCTTTCCAAGATTTGGAGTATAAGGGCACATAGCAAAATCTTGTTTGTGTCATCATATCAGCCACGCTGGCTCCGCCGCCGCACCTCGAGCATGTCCCCGCCGCCGGCTTGCTCCGCCGCACTTTCCTCCTCTGATCCACCAGAAAACAGAAACAAACCATGTCTGATCGATTCAACTCAAACGCTGTTTCACTGTTCTCCCTTCCCTTGTTTTGTTTTGAAAAGTTTTCTTTTTGATGGATGGAAACTTTATTGGTTGCTTGTTGTGCTAGCATACGGCTTACACAAGACCAAGAGGTGGTAAATCAAAATCGTTATTTATAGTAAGAGTAGGGAAGTGAATTGATGGGGTTGGAGGAACATAATTACGTTCAATTGGATGAACGACACGTATGGAAAGTGTTGATGGATGCATGACACGTGTCTTGCTTTTAACTTATTGATGGCAATAGATACCTTTTTGGTTCAATGGTGGTGAATAATAATGATTGCATGAACTATTGCCACGTGAAGTTACGGTTGTTAGTGTGTAAATGAGAGTAAAGAAGGGTTCGCTTTGGGGGAGTGAATGCAAGAGTTGCCACAATGGGAGTAAATGAGTACGTGTGAGATATTAAAGACGCTAGTGGGAGTGAATGCAGGAGTTACTCTGATTGGACACGTTCTAGCTATAGGAGATACTTCTAGATGATGACTTATGACAGCATTCAAAGTGTGTTATTATTTATTTAGAGTTCTAAAAACATGTTTGTTTTATGGTAGAGATGTGAATTTTTACGCCAAATTCAAAATTAATAGCTTGAGTTTTGACATTTTAGAGAATTTACATTTTTTTTAGTTAAGACGTGCATCTAAACATATTAAATTTAATATTAATAATTTTCTTACACTTTAAATAATTTTATATTATCAACAAATAAGTTCTTCTATAGTAAGTCGAGTATCCTAGGTGATATTAGGATAATTGATGTTTTAACTTTTAATTTATATATATTTGCAGTTTAGAATGAATTTTAATTGAAAATTATAAAGAAAATGAATTATAAAAGATGAATTTTTGTCACTCAAGAGCTCCACATGAATATAACATTTAATTATTTTTTAGATTGACAATTGACCTCACAAATCAACACAAAATTTTTCAACATGTTTCAATTTCACTATATTTCTTAAGAAACTTTACGAAGGAATCATCCATCTTGAAATTATTTCAAGCTAAACATTCTTAACTAAAAAATTCTTAAATGATAGATTATCATTTTTTATATAATAAGTAGTACTTATCAATTTTTTATACCTATATAGCTTCTATATCTCTCTCATTTTAATATGTATTTGATTTATTCATATATTTTTCTTGTTGAAAGCTTACCATAAGTTATTTTATGTTTGTTTTCTATCTCTTTCGCACCAATGATTACTTTCTACCCTTGTTACCCTTGTTAACGTTCGAAATATTACAATAACACTAGAAAAGTATACGAGTAAATAACTATGTGTAAGATCTCAAAAATGTTTGTGGCAAGGAAGACAAAAAATATATATTTTATTACTTTAATGTTTGATAAAGTTTAGCTTATATATGTACATAGTGCAACAACAAACTTAGGTAACAAGTTTACGAATAAATATATAATATTAACAACTCATAACATAGGTTATGTGTAGGAAATAAGATAATCTAAAAATCTTAGATATGGAGCAAGGATCAATGACTACAGTCTTGGATTTGAGAAAATTATGACACGTAAGAGATGATTCTTCTATAAGGAGGTCAACAAGTTCATGATTGGATGAAACATGTTAAACCTACAACTAAGTCATGAACAAAATGATACTATTACATACTTTGTGTAAGAGTGAAATAAGGTAAGTACAAACCTAAGCTCTTGCAAAAGCTAATGTAACCATAAGATCTCATTTATGGTAAAGGCAACAATGTAGTACTAAACTTTCATAGATGAATTTGTAATTATGGATTGCTTCTTACAATACTAGGAAATGACATTGGTTCAAGATCGACTATATAAGCATTGATTGAATTTCTATCAATTAGCATAACAAATGTATTCACAAATCTACCTGACATAATATTAAAAACAAAGTCATACCAAAAGTCAAAACCAAAAAGAGAAAATTACAATTGATACTTAAGTTCAAATTTTCTAAATCATTTCATTGATCCATTGATCAAATTTTCAACAATTGATAGTGATAACTTGAACCTAGAATAACATCTATCTCATTTGAACCCTAAACTTCCTTTTCGTAGGCATCTAAAACTAACACAAAGGGCAAAAATTGTCTCTTTACAATCAATTGTTGATGCAGTTTTTATGAAACGTGCAAATTAGGCATGTGAATACCAATAAGAAAATCTTTAATACAAATTGCACATCTTTCCTGTGTAGACATTTCTTGTTCAATAATCTCCAAACCTTCAACAAGTGACTTAGTTGTTGGCACCAACCCATGATCTTCATCCTTTATTTCTTCTCCTTCAAAGTTATCTTGTCATCATCACTTGTTTCATCTTCACTAGCCCGAATGATGGTCACTTCCACGCGTATAGACAAAACCCTAGCGTGCCTGTGAGTCTTATCATTAGCCATGCCACGCGCACATTGCAAAACTTTTGTCACCATGGACCTATGTGCATGCCTAGGCACATCCATGTTGGAAAGCCATGACACAATTGTTGCTTCTTGCATCATCTCATCCTTTGGGATGTTTGCAAACTTATAACAAGTGGTGTTGCTATGAATGTTGAATTTGCGAGCCTGTAAAATGTACATGTTTGTGTACTCAACATCAACATTAAAGTGTTGATTTTTTGGGACTAATAGAGTTTTTGACCCAAAATTAGAGGAATAGTAGTGCATATATGCACTGCAAAATATTGAAAGGAACAAACACATGATGTAAAATCCAAATGCTAACTATAATGTGATTTGAGATTTTAAATTTAAAATAATGGAGGAAAAACATGAAAATCAAATAAATCAGGCTTGTTTTAAATTTGAAATAGTGGTTACAAGTTGTGAGATTTTAATGTCTAAGCATTAATGATTGACAAAAATGAAAACAAGTCTTTCTAATTTTTAAATAAAAATAAAAGAAAATAAAAGAAAATAAAAGAAAAAAGTTGGGGTTAAATAAAAAAAGAAATTGATAATGAAAAATTAAAAAATAATTGACAGTTATCACAATTTAAAATATAATAACGAAAGTTTTAAAATTAAAAAAGTAAAGAATAATTGACAGATAAGATAAGCATGAGACTAACATTTTATATACCCTCACAAGATGGAGGCAGGGTCAAGATTACAATCTTGGATTTGAGAAAATTATGAGACGTAAGAGATAGTTGTTCTTTGAGGAGATTAACAAGTTCATGATTGGATGAAACATGTTAAACCTACAACTAAGTCATAAACAAAATGATACTATTACATACTTTGTGCAGGAATGAAATAGGATAAATACAAACCTAAGAAGCTCTTGCAAAAGCTAATGTAACCATGAAATCTCAATCATAGTAGAGGCAACAATGTAATACTAAGCTTCCATAGATGAATGTGTAATTATGGATTACTTCTTGAAAGACTAGAAAATGACATTGGTCTAAGATCAACTATATAAGCATTGGTTGACTTTTTATCAATTAGCATCATAAATGCATTGGACTTAAAGTATTGGTCTTAATAAGATGTAAGCCACAAGAAATGGTGTTCTTAAGATAGTGTAAAACATTCTTAAGATCTTACATGCGAAATACTCTTAGCACTTGCATATGCTAATATAATTTGTTGCAGGAAAGGAAATGAAGTAGAATATAATAATTAAATGATGTTATTTCGTGTTGTTTTGTATCCAATTCTTTTTTATAAGAAATTTTTTTATTAAGAGATAGAGTATTAATGGTACTTTAACCCATCTACAAAAGTTATAAGGTCATATCAAAAGGATAAATTTAGACAAGTTACATGATCAGGTCAACAATTAGAAAAAAAAAAACATTGAACTTTACTTGTCTTGGTCCAAAATCATGTCTACAATTTGACTATTATCAAGTCCAAAACACGGTTGAAGTTGAAAAGAATACCTTGAATTTTGTTACGCATAATCTAAGTAGATAATTCTACATGTCAAAAAAAAAAATATTACAAATAGAGCGCAACTTTTTCCTTCTTAAAAGATAATCAAACTAGATATAATGAACAAAAATATCATTAGGCAAGATCCTAGAAAAACATGTCATTAAAACATTACATTCCAAATCTAATTTGTTACCGAACAAGATAAAATAAAGTGATGAATATCCTCCTTAAAAAAAAAAAAACACAAAGATATGTTTTGCACTTGAGACAAAAATCTTTTTTTTTTTTTTTGCATAAATTAGCTTTAGTTGATAACTTATCCAAAATAAATTTCGAGATAATGCAAGCATTTTGAAAGATGAAAAGTTAAATAGAAAGAGAGAAAAATAAACTCCCTGATAGCAAGTGAGATTGTAAAAAATCTATTGGTATAGTGATTCTCAACACATAAGGAAGGAACTCACAACATTAATCAAATTTGCCAATATTCTTCCCACCGAAAAAAACCCCTCCTCCATCTCCAAAACCAACAACAATTATTATCAAATCGCTCACCTATTTTAGTGACATAAACATGATTGTTAAGTGAGACTTGGAACAAATGAGGAAATGGATATTTTCAATTTATCATTTCCATTCCAAGCATTAAGTCAAAATTGAACATATTTTTGATTTCTAAACTTTCTTGAAATAATTGAGAGAACCATAATAGTAGCACCCAATTAGCATGCTCTAACTAGCATAAATTTGTTCATCATACTAAACTAGATGATCTTGAAATGCATAAATTCATGTTTGATCAACAAAGAAAATATTAGTGGAGAAGACTCGTTCCTAACACTGCACTGTAGATATTTCATGAAGAGGGTTCTATTTGGCCAATTACTTAATGTCCACAAGAACTTTCAGAAAGGATATATTTTGAATATTTACATCCCATTCTTTTTGTAGCCAAAATTTGATGTTATAGAGAGAAAGAGAGAACTCCACATATTAACTTCATGGAGTCATGCTATGTAGTTGTGTAAGCCATAAATATAAGGATTTATAGCTTCTTGTAGTTTTATTCTACTTAATTCAATTTTCATAATTTACCCTTTAAAGACAATTGTAAGTTTATGTTTGTCAAGACTACTAAGACTTTTCTGCAACAAAAAATAAAATAAGTAAGAGGAAAAAAAACACATAAAATAAGTATCTCACATATAAATATGTAGGCTCTACTTATATATAAGATAAGATTATCTCTTAAAGATATTTCATATGTTTTTTCTCTCTTACATTAAATGATACACTTAGTTATAGAGTATTTAAATCAAATTTGTTGGAATTAAAGAAAATTGCAAACATGTTGATAAATAGACATGATGGCAAGGATACCTACATGCCAACTAACTAGAAGATTAAGATTAAGCTTAGTGTATAAGATATAATAATATAATTTAATAATTAAACAAGTTTTTTAGGTACAGTTAAGCAATAAATTTATGAACAATTTTTTTTAGTTAGATTTTTTTATAAATCATCACATATCATGTATTAAAAGTTGTTTTTATTTTTATTTTTTATAATTTTATGTTGTTGAGGAATAATTTTTTAATTAATTTTTTTATAAATTATTTGTTACATTATTATTTAATGAAATAATACTAACAATAGATACTAAACTTAACAAATAAGTTATTTAAAAAATAAAATTAAAATAGACTATTTTACAATTATGAAAAATATATTTAAGTCTTATAATAAATATTTAAATTAACATTTACTGTTTTCTTTCCCTTTATATCCCTTCAAAAAGTTGAGGGAAAATTCTGAAAAAAAAAAGTGTGGCACTTAATTGAGAAAAGATTAATTAATTAGGTTTGGTAAAAAGAATTTTTTCAAAATTAGTTAATCACTTAGAAATAAATAAAAAATCCTACAAATATGCCTAACATAAATTTACAGTGTACGCATATTTACTTGTGCCTGAACCAGAAGGGGAAAAAGGGAGGTTAGCATATACATGTATTCAGCTGCTATTATTGTACCAAAGAAGAAAAAGTTAGAGGCCAACTCACTCAAAACAAAATAATAAAAAAAAAATTGTCTAATGCTGTTCATATCGTCTAACTCTAATAATATCTATAGCAAATTTATAAACAGACTAAATACATTGCAAGTTGGAGGCAAGAAAAAATGTGCATATGACAAAACTTTCTTGTCCCACACCTGCCTACCATATTGCTTCAAATTTATAATTTACAATTTGATTTTATTCAGATATTACTCTCCTTTTTGTTGAAAACCAAATTATTTTATAGTAAAAAATATTATATGCTA
>JAMLFT010006903.1:0-15458 GCA_026544285.1 Pachyrhizus erosus
GACATATAATTTTTTTAAAAAGCTTATATAAAAAAAACTTGTTTATTAAATAATTAAAATATTTTTTAATTAATAAAAAATAAAAAAACTATTAAAATACCTTATCAATGTAAATATAAATATCTCGATGTGAGATCAGTTTATTATACTGTGAGATCCTAGTTCTTTATATTAGACTCAAATCTTGTTAATACCTTTTGCCTTTTTAACGCTTATAATAACTCTCTTATTTATTAGATAACTGAATGCACAATTTAATATGTTTCAAATAATTAAGAGGACTTATTACATAAGAAATAAAAAGTCAAACATATAGTGTAAAAATTTGAAATAAAACGTAGGAGGTATGCATGCAACAACTTACTTTATTATTTATTACTTATTACTTATTATACATTAAAAAAATTGATATCTACCGATATCTCTTAAATAAAAATAAACTTTTATCATTTCATTTTAATATTTAGAAACATTTTCTTATTATATAGTAGGATCACTGAAAGGTTGATTACCCGAAAAAGTAAAAAATCAGAAGCTGGAGCAACCACCGTTGTAATTGGCGAAAAGGGTATGATATCCAAACACGGCGTTGGTACTAAAAGACATTTTTGGATTCACCACCCTCAAATACGGACGTTGATAAAGATACTAAACGACTTTATTACTTTTACATGATAGAGTGAAACGACGTCAGATAAACGCCAAACGTACAACAGCCACAACACTCTGCACCAGTTTTTCACACGTTAGGCCAATCACTTCTCGCCACGTGGAATGTTCCTCACCTATGTGGGCTCTCACCCTCTCCAACGTGTGGCAGCAATTTTATGCCTTGGGCTGCCATCTTTCAATGACTACCGTGCTTGTATGGGAATTTCTGTTTTGGATGATTGGATCAAGTTTTGAAATTCATCAAGTTTGACTTTATTGGTAATGTCACACATTCATACACATACATAGTTAAAAGAAAAAATAAATTAATTAAAACGTGACTAAATAATTTATGAAATGTTACAATTAGTTTTATTTTTAAATTTACTAGGCATGCATAAAAGTCTTTACACTTTTAACTACTCTCTTCTTCTACTCCTTTTTAAGTGTTAGTTTTTTGAAAAAAAAAAGTTTCTTTTTTTTTATTGCTAAAGTTTAAAATAATATTATTTTTTTATGAATTATATCTTTACTTGTAATCTAATCATAATCACAAATGAAAAGAGATATTAATAAAAAATAAAAAATATAATTTTTGTTATAATTTTTGACTAAAAATCATTATTATTATAATTTTTAAAATAATTATTATAAAAATTAATAAACTAACTATATATATATATAGTAATTTATGATTGGTATGATATTTTAGGTCATCAATAGTATTATAAAAAATATTCAATTACTATTTAGTTCATTCAAGTATTTGTTGTATGTATATTTTAAAAGTATGAATTGACACATCCTTTACTTCAAGTTTTGTTATTAAGCACTCTCTCTCATATTAAAAGTAAGGGTCTATTGTTTCAAAAATGAAGAATGTTATATGCAATAATTTATTAAAAATTATTAATTTTAATAAATTTTATTTAGTAATTTTCATTGTGATTTAAATATGTAATTTATCAAAATTGATAATTTATAATAAATTACAATTAATTATATAAAATATTTTAGAAAAAGAATATCACAAAAAGTGTTATTGATATGTTTCTTAAAAAAATTTCCACTATAAAACGTAGGTGTTACTTTAATTATTATAAAAATCAATCAATTAAAAATTATTATTAATAAAATATTTAATTAAATATCATCCATACAATAGGAAAGTCAATTCTATTTTTTATCAGTCAATTTATAATGATTCTCTTATTTTTAATAAATTTATTTTAGTTAAAAGATTATTCTGTCATAAATTATATAATTAATGCATTTAATAATTAATAGTTTTAAGAAAATACGAAGATAGCCTTAATTATAACAGGGACAAAAAAAAGTAGAACTTTCTCCACCCTTATACAACATAAATTGGATGTTACATGAAGATCCGTATCTCGTAATTTTTTTCCTCCTTCCAATCTTGTTGTGTTTTGTTTGATCAACCTCCATATGTTCTTGTCACTATCACTTTTTCTATGTGATAGAGGTGTTGGAATGGTGGTGTGTGTAGTATGACAGTGATCTGAGGCAGAGATATTTATGCTATGGGGACTTGTGTGTCAAAGACTGATGGGTGTGTAGGAGGGAGGTTGAGTTCTTCCAAGAAAAAGAATATGAAGAGAAGATATGGACTCAGAAGAAGGGTGTCTTCTCAGTTGTCCAATGAATCATTGGACACGGTGGATAATATTCCTGAGCCTGGCTTGTCTAATCGGTCCTTTGCTAACCCCACTTTTCAAGGTTCATATTATTGTTTTTGCATTTCTCTGAATTGATTTTGTTTTTAATTTTATCTTGTTTTGGAGAGTGCTTTGCTGTTTATGTTATGCTTTATACTTGCATTTTGCAATTTTGCTATTTGATTGTATGCTTTTGTTAGGAAATGTTGTAGGTGGATGCCTTTTGCTCCTTTAGTTTATCTGTATGCATGAGTTGGAATGGTTATGCCATATGAAAGGCTGAGATAACTGTTGATTGTTTTAACAGGTATAATGGTTGAATCACTAGAGTAGGCAGATTTCAATGGTGCAAATTTGCTTCTTATGCGTAGAAGCTAGTTTACAGCAATTGTGTTTGATTTTAACTTTTAAAGTTCTAATGATATCTTAATAAATTTCTAGGAGGCTGTAGTGGGATTAGATATACTGTTAAAATTCAAGTCAAAATTGAAACATACGAATCTCTTTCATTGACAAAACACAACCAAAATAATGTCAGCATTGGTGCTTATGCTATGGTCGAAGCCTTAGCCATATAACCAGGCTTGTTATATACAGAATTAGACTAATATTTTCTTCCCAATATTAAGAGATGTTTTGAAATTTAATTGTAAACTAAGCATTGGTTGCTGGATTAGTCCCTTTTCTTCACAGATAGTTCCTCTGAAGAAATTTAAATGGGAACTGAGTTAATTAGTGGATATATATTTTAATGGATTTTACTTTAGTTCTCTGGTTCTGTAGATCTATTAAATTAGCTTGTGCCAAAAACTATTTTCTGAAACCCTTATTCCTCCATGTTGTTAACCTATGGCAGCAGCAACTACTGAGGAGCCATGGTTTGATTCAGTTGCAGTATTTGACTCAGACTGTGATGATGACTACCAGAGTGTTCTTGATGGTACTGTTTTGGATATTTTAAAATTAATTTTATATGTGTAACGTGTGTTACTTTAATGCATTGTATCTGATATGATCATCTTTGCTAATATATGATTAAATACAATTGATATTTGCAGATGTGATATCTCTGAATGAAACTGAAGCCAACCGTGGCATTTCAGATGATCAGGTGCACAAACCTGGGGAGCTATCAAAAGGACATTCTGCACATATCTCTCAGAGTGCCAAATATTCAGATGCTGAGTTTTTTGATGTAGATGCCACTGGTTCTCAAAGGAAACGTGATGGAAGTGTAAATGAAGCAAATGAACCTGTTTTTCTTGATGAATTTTCCTCAGTGGATGCAAACTCCAAAAGGGAATATGGAGATTTGGATAACTGTGGGATTCTTCCAAGCAATTGTTTAGCATGTCTTTCATCTACTGATTTGAGATCAATATGTTCTAGTCCTCCTAATAATACAAGGAAGAAGGATCCTACGAAACATTCCTTTAAATGGAGTGGGAATGCTACTCTATGTGAGTTCAAGTTCTTGAAACAGAATGCTTATCATTAATGATCATTGTTACTTTATGGACCTGCCATCAACTTCAAGCTTTGGGACTAAATCCTTTGATATATATTAAATTATTAGTTATGATTCAGCTTTAATGTCTTTTCTTGCCACTGAAAGAAAAACCGCATTTTGTCATATAGAATTTTGAGTTAGGACTTATATGTCTAAGCTTTTATTTGGGAAATAGAAGTTTTTAAATTAAAAAAGAAAATGTCTAAATATTTTTTATGACAATTGGATAGACTTTACGAAAAGAAGCAGAATCCATAAAAGAACAATTTAATTTTAGTACTTTAGAAAGCTCATAGTGTAGCATACATGCTAATTTGAGTAGATGAACATTACACTATTCTAAATTCTACTTTTTTTTTTATTTGTTATGATTCCAAATGCTGCCTTACTTTTTCAGCGCAATGAATCTAATAGTGCAACAATGAGTGTATAATGGTTCTAATCCTTCCTTTTTTCATTTTTCTTTTTATGGTTCTCAGTTTCCTCAAAGACACTTCTACAAAGACCACTCGCTGGTTCTCAGGTACCCTTCTGTCCAATTGAGAAGAAAATAGTTGATAGTTGGTCATACATTGACCCCTGCACTTTTAAAGTTCGAGGAGCAAATTATTTAAAGTAAGATTAAGATTTTGTCTGTATTTTATTTCACGAATACATTGTGTACGCATATGCCTTAATTGTGTGTGCATACATATCCATAAACAAAATTATGTTTCACTTGGCCTTTTTTTTTTAAAAGAAAAATATTTTTATGACAGGGACAAGAAGAAACAATTTGCTTCAAACCATTCTGCATATTACCCCTTTGGTGTTGATGTATTCTTATCTCCAAGGAAAATAGACCATATAGCTCGGTTTGTGGAACTTCCTGTGATGAGTTCTTCTGGAAAACTTCCACCCATACTAGTAGTGAATGTTCAGGTACTCATATTTTACCCTTCATGCTGAGAATTGTTACCACTGACAGTGGACTCCCAGCTACATTCTAATCCTTAGCCCCCATGGCACGTTGTCAACAGAAAAGTCATAAACCACTTCTATTCTAGGTTTTATATATAGATTTTCATTTGGAAAATTAAAAGTTATGTTTTACACAGACATCCAATAAGAATTGACCATTTTACTGTGTCATCTTATTCATTAATATTAAGTGGTGATAAAGTGAATTCCTATGGATGTTTGTGTAAAAATGTTAAAAAGTATATAAGTTGAACTCTTTCAATATGCTCTAATGTCTTTTCCTTTTGGACTACATATTCTTACAATCTTAGTTTTTGGATTTCAGATTCCTATTTACCCTGCCACACTTTTTCAAGGTGAAACTGATGGGGAAGGAATGAGTTTTGTGTTGTACTTTAAACTCTCTGAAAGTTACTCCAATCTTCCGCTGAATTTTCAAGAAAACATCAGAGTAAGATGGACCCTTTATGAAGTTAATTTATTTGTCACTTAATATCACAATGGAAATTCTGTCAAAAGTGTGTAATGTTGTTGACTTGGTGTGTGTTTCTGATGAAGTAACATCTGTTTCATGCTTTTCTACAGAGGTTGATGGACAATGAAGTTGAGAAGGTAAAGAGTTTTCGTGGAGATACAATTGTTCCCTTTAGGGAAAGGTTGAAAATTTTAGGTCGTGTTGTCAACCCAGAAGATCTTCATTTGAGTACGGCAGAACGGAAGCTATTGCAGACTTACAATGAGAAACCTCTTCTTTCACGTCCCCAACATGAGTTTTACGCAGTAAGCTTCAGTTGCCTTTTTACAATGGCTTTTTTCATTTGACTTATAAGTAATGCTGAGAAGGAGCAATGTTTAAAAATTGATCTATAATGTTTCTTTCAATATACCTATAATGATTCTCATATTTCCATTAACTTGTGTAATCTCGTGTGATACCACCTTTAAATATCCTATGAATGCTTTCTGTTATTTTAATGATAAAATGGTCTTATGATCCTGTCTGTTTTCATATCCATGTCATTCTGTGATTTGTCATTCCATTGCATTCAGCATAATCAAGCAGTTAATTCTCAAAACGATGATGGATCCAGAAAAAAAGAGATAGTGTATCACTACTTAAAGACTAAAAGTGAACATTAAATTTGTATTTTCTGTGAGCTCCTTCCACTGGTTTATTTGTTATGGTACATTTTGGTTGCTTTTTTATGGCAACTATATCTTTGGCCCGCAATTTAAGGTGGTACCATTTCATTTAAAAGACACATAATATCCACATGCTGTACATTTTTTTCTAATCTTGTTTTGAAAAACCTAACCAATATGACATTTTTGGCAGGGAGAAAATTACTTTGAGATTGATCTGGACATGCATAGATTCAGTTATATCTCCAGGAAAGGTTTCGATGTTTTCCTGGATAGATTAAAGATCTGCATTCTAGATGTTGGTCTCACTATTCAGGCAAGTAGTTTTTCTATTGTCAAAATTAATTGTATTTTCTGCTTACTTTCCACTGAATTTACTGATATTTTGCTCATATTTGCATCATAATTCAGGGGAACAAAGCAGAGGAGCTGCCAGAGCAAGTTTTATGTTGTATTAGGCTAAACAGCATTGATTATAAGAATTACCAGCAACTGGGGATAACTGAGGATTCCCTCTGATAGTATACTTGCAAAAATATTTGTTATTTAATTTTATGATCAATAATGGTCATTTCAAGATGGTTTCAGTGTCATCTTTTTTGTTGTGGGTATAAAGGTTTAATATCTTGTCACAAATGATAGGAAATAAGCGCGTGATGATGGGAAAAGATGGCATAGTTTTGATAGTGGCCAGGCAAGGCTCAAGGAAAGGTCCTTGGCACAATAATTCAATTTTGGACCTACCCTCACCTACTTAAATAACGAACAAGAGGGTCCATAATCTCCGTATGCAAACAATTCTATTCTATAAGGGAACTAAATCAATTTAGCGGGTGGATTTTCATAAAGAAAATGTCTTGATTTTTTTTTTCGGCTGTGAAGACAGAGGTGATTCAGCAAGTAGCAACTACTATAATATATAAGTTAATTATGCCGCATTATGGGTGGACAGTTTTTAAATGCAGCACTTGGAAAAAATTGTTATTTTATTCTTTAGTTAAAGTTATACAACCCCCACCCCGGGCAAAATATCCAATGTTTGACTAAATTTAGAATTAAAATATCCACGCATAAAGTTGTTGGAAAATTTTAGGATAATTTGTATACTTCGGCTTCTAAGCATTAAACATAACATTTCTTCTCGTGTTTTTGGTAAATAGATTCTCTAATCAATTACTGGGAATCTTGGATCCTAAATTGTCTTAAATTTCTATTTCTAATTAGAAACATGGAGAATGAATTGAAATAAGAGATCTATCTATTTCCTAATGAAATATGTGAATACTAAGTTTTCTGGTTTTGCACCAACCAAAAAGCACATGTTTCTTAATGATGGCCAGAATAATAGTTTTAAGTAGCACTACACTTGACAATTCTCAAGGTTTACAAAATACAAGGACTGAGAGGCTTTCCACATAACCCTTTATTTCCAGAATATGAACTCTCAGGAAAGTCCATCAATGGTTTGCCCTCTGGAATTTCCCCTTCAAGACGATTGTTAGATAGGTTTAATTCCTTCAGCTTTAACAACTTGAGAAACCCATTTGGAATTTTACCAGTGAACTGATTTTCCTGCAGCTTCAATCTCTCCAATGATGTTAAATTTGCCAGCGCCTCTGGCAAGTTGAAGCCTAATTCATTGAAGCTCAAATCCAAACTGTTAAGTGAATTCAGTCTCCCAATTGAATTTGGTAACCTACCTTTCAGAAGGTTATGAGACAAATTAAGAAACTGAATATCACATTGTCCTCCACCAATTTCCTCAATTCCACTTGAGAAGTTGTTATCAGAAAGATCAACAGATATTAGTGATGCCCCAGCAATACTTTGTTCCATGTCAAATGCTGGAGCTATGGAGCCTGTTAGCCTATTTGAGTGAAGATCAAGGACACCTAGATTTTGCAAATTTCCAAAAGAATCAGGGATGTATGAGTAAAGAGAGTTCCTTGAGAGATTTAACATGTAGAGTTGATTGAGGCTTCCTATCCATGATGGTATGCTTCCACTGAGAAAGTTCACTGACAAGTCCAGTTCCTGTATTGGACTATTGGTGGTTTGGAAAAAATCTGGAATTAGGCCCTGGATTCCACAACCAGCAAAGTAAATGTTGGAAAGTGATGACATGTTTGCTATCCATTTTGGGATGGCAGAGAGATTCAGATGGTTGAAAGAAAGATCAAGTGTTTGAAGATTTTGAAGGGAAGACATCTCTTGGGGTAATGGCCCTTCAATCAAATTTCTAGAAATGTTCAGCATTATGAGCTGAGAAAGTTGGCCTACTGATTTTGGTATTTGATCAGATAAGAAGTTACCACTGAGATATAACTCAGTCAGTGATACCAAATTGCCTAAACTAGACGGCAGTGGTCCTTCAAGTTTGTTGTTTGATAGTGAAACTCTTTGAAGAGAGACCAAATAGCCAATGTTGGAAGGTATATTTCCAACAAGGAGATTATTATGGAGTCTTAAGAAGCCCAGAGAAGACATTTTACCAGATCTTGAAGGGAATGGGATGGTTCCCTCAAGATAGTTGGTGTTCAGATACAAGACAGAAATGGCAGTTAAATTGGTTAATGAAGAAGGTATCTTCCCGCTTAATAAGTTGTTTGAAAGATCAAGCTTTTCCAAAGCCTTCATCTCACCAACACTATTGGGTATATTACCCATAAGAGCATTGGCATGAACATCCAATTCTACCAAATTTATCAAATTCCCAAGTGAGTCTGGTATTATACCTGAAAATTGATTTGAGTAAAGCAGCAACCTTTTGAGGCTTTTTAGGCTTCCAAGGCTAATAGGGATTGACCCAGATAGCCTATTTTCCTGCAGAGCTAGTTCTTGGAGGTTTGGCAACTCTCCAATGCTTTCTGGTATTGGACCAGTTAAATTGTTGCCATAAAGGTAGAGCTTTCGGAGCTTTCGCAGGTGCAAACCAATGGTCTGTGGAATTGTGCCTCTAAGACCAACTAAGCCACCAAGATCAATGATTTCAAGAGAGGTGAGAAGTGTTATGGAAGGAGAAATCAATCCGGTCATTTGTGTTTGAAATAAATCTGTATCTGTGGAAATGAATCCTGGGAGATTGATCTGTCTCACTCTAGAGGTTGCATTTTCACAGACAACACCTTCCCACTTGCAGCAACTCTGACCAATCCACTTAGCTAAACGACCAGATGTGTCCTTTTGAATTCCATTCTTGAAACTCATCAAAGCTTCCAAATCAATGGGACTGCAGGCCTCTATAGTCCAACTTGTGCCTCCAAAAGCTATCAGTGTCAACAGTGCAACTACATGTAGCAACTGATAATGCATGCTGTTATAGGCTATCAAAAGGGGGTGGTTCTTATGGAGTGCTCTCTAGCATCTGAAAAAGTACTTAAGATTGTTGGCTTGGATTTCATCTTGAGAAATAGTTCATAAGGCACACATAAGAAAAGCCAGTATTGCTCAGAGATCTAACTTTTTCTTTTATATTACCTTTTCCCTTTAAAAAATTTTATGTGCTGAAAAGCATATTTGTCTCTGGGGTCATCATGTCCTTAATACTGTTAGTGGCCGTTTAATTCAAAGACTGGCCCATCCCATCTGATTAACAGCATTAGTGGCACGAATCTAGTCACTTACAGGTTTTTGAGCATTGACTACAGTTAGCCTTCTCGAATGTGTTTTCCAGAAGTGTAGGAGTGCTTTGTTAAGACTTGCGCAGTAACTGTAACGTAGCAGTGGAAAACCAACCTTCCCTATTTGAAAAATAACAGCCAACCAATGTTAGGATTCAATTGTACTCGAGTTTTTGTGGCATGGGACTTGAGCTTTACATTAGAAGTATGATATTCCAGTGTAGATTATAAAGCACGAATACCTTTGAAGAATGCCGTTTCGGCATGTTAGACAATGTTTAGGCACGATACGTGTTAAACATTCACTTTATAATAGAAATATATTATATTAAATTAATAAAATTGATTGAAAGAATAGAATTTCATATAATGGTAAGGTTATTAAAAAGGATTTATTTTCCAAAGTTGTCAAAAGGTTATAACACAGCCAACCTAAGTGGACACCAAGGCTGAGAAGTCTTGAGATGTTAGGATTTAATTACAAGGTATGGAAGTTGAATCCCATATGAAAAATATAGATTGTTAAAGAGTTTATAAGACCTTAGGCTGGCCTTGTACTTTCCAATTATAGTGGTTAGCTTTAGCATTTGGTTTTCACAAGGTACTGAACTACTACTGATTAGCCAACCTCATGCTCCGGTTTAACTGTTAATAGTTGGTTTATGTGCAATTTAGAAGTTTATCAATTTTCATGTTCTTTTTATATTCTTCCTTTGTTTACTTTCATGTCGAGACCTCAGAGTCAGAAGACTGTTTCGTTATTACAAATTTTATGCATTTCAAGGACTCATCTCTGTCCATAGCAGCCTTACTTACTCTTTTCTGCACATTTTAATATAAAGTTTTTTTTTTTTGTGGTGAATATTTTTATGCATAAAGCATATAAGAAAATGTTGCCTTGGAAGTTGGAAGGCAACATCTTTAAAAGAAGAAAACCACACAGGACTAGGATACCAGTACTAAATATCAGATCCTCATCTAAGAGGGTCTTGGTATCTTTTCTTTAAAATGAAAAAGTAAAAAGTTTTGTTGCTTCTGATTTTAACAATTTAACAGCATAGCAGTATTTCAAAGACTAATGAATACGATTATTCCAACTTTCTTTGATCCGAATTCTAATATAGGCCACTTAGAAATGCTTCTCAATTGGAGATCTACAAATTGAAACAGGGTGAAATTAATAATGTTGTGCAAAGGCCATTTTAGTTCAAGCGTGCATAGAAGTGGACAACTGGGTCCGGGAAGAGACCTGTGAAACTTATGAATATAAGGGAACTGCTATTCTCACCCACCTTGTCTACTCTTCCTACCTACTCATTTTTAATAAATGAGCAAAACTACGTTTATAACCTTCCACTAATTTTTCGCACTACACTCCCCCTCTTTTCCCACATTTCTAGCAAAGTACTCTCCCCACACTTCAATTTCCAACAGCCTACTCCCCCTTGGAAAGACATTCAGCTGCAGTTGTGCCTGTTGGACAACCGATTTCATGTTAAGTTTTTTTTTTTTTTTTTTTTTTTTTTCCAAAAGAATTCAGAACCGACAAAAATATAATTTTATTGTATAGAATACACAACATAATCTTATTTTCATTATGCATTAATATTAAGATATATAGTGAGAATTCATTTTTGTTATGCATCTTTACTTAGATATAGAACAATTTTGCTATATATCTCGATAAAGATGCCACTATATATCTCAGAAAAAATACACAATAAAAATATATTTTTGTTATTTTATTGATTAATTATTTTTTATTTGTAATTTTTTTTATTTAAATTGTTTTAAAACTTTTATGTTGTACTTCTTAATAAAAATAGGAAAATTAACTAGTTCTATTATTTTTAAAAAATATTATTAATATATTAATTTTATCTTTGTTAATAGTTATTAATTTATTATAGATAATGTGAAAAATATTATGTACTACTTTCAATAAAAAAAACATAAATACTTAAGATATTTAATAAGGACTTTTAGTAGTAATTTTTAAAATTAAGTTTTAGGGTTATTTTATTTAACTATGTTGATTTTAAGGTTTGGTGTTGTTTTTTTAATTGTGGGCATATTATATTTTACAATAAGTAAACATTTAATTATTATGTATGTAAGTTGCATTTGAAATATAATTTTATTATTTCTTCTATTCTAAAATGATTGATGTTTAAATTTTTTTTTTACATAAATTAAGAAAAATAAGTATTCTAAAAAAATAATATTTATTGGAAGACAATTTTATTAAAATATTCTTATTTTCTTTCTTAATTTCTATAAATGTATTATTAAATCTTTCAAGGTAACATGTATAATCATCTTATACCATATTTGTTTTATACTAATGTGTGTGCTAATCACATGTCAATCAAGCATTACAAGTTTTGTCTTGTGTGTCAAAAAAAAGAAATGGTCAATATTACACTAACTAAATATATAATTTAGATTGCATATATTCAAATGAAGATATTGTTCATGTATCAGTTCATCATTAAAATATTTGTCTTATGTGTTAGAAAAAAAAATGATCTACATTTTTACCAAATAAATTAATGATCCAAATCGTATTGATCCACATGTGTGTATTGCTCACATGTTAATGAATGAATTATTACATCTTCTGCAAAATGCTAACTTATTTATTAAAATCCTACAATTTACAATATTTATTGAATTCTTAAAATAAATATAAAAAAATACAACAAAATCATTTTTTGTTGTGATTTTTTAAAAATATATAACAAAAATATGATAGCACTATATTCTTCAAAAAATATATAACAAAAACAATATTCGATTATATATTAATAAAAAATTACATTTATGTTGTATTATAAGATAAAAAATGCAACAAAAATAAGATTTCATTGTGATTAATATACAACATAATCTTGTTTTTGTTACATATTTACATCACACCCCTTCATTGTAATGGAAACATAATTCTATTTTGATCACTAGACAACAAAATCGTGTTTTCATTAAAAGAGTATTTTTGAAATAAAAATACATGATAAAGTTATGAAATAGAAATAGTAGAAATGGTAGTGAAAATAATAGTTTTCTGAATTTAATTATCCAATCCATAGAATTGAATATGTAAGTTTCAACTCAAATGAAATTAAAAAATAATAGATTGATATTTGTTAGAAATTATAAAATTTTATGAGTTTTACATCTTATTTAGAAAATCTTTATTTTAATTTTATAATTTTTAATAAATTTTAACTAATAAAAAATATATTAAGATAAATGTGTTAGAAAAGATTATCTAACATTCCTAGTATATTGTTTGTCAAAAGAAAGAAAACATTCCTTGTATACTTTGGTTGATAAAAACTCACTATGTTGGTTCAAATCTTTTCAAAATTGTAGGTTATTATTATTTATACTTCTCATTATTACTTATAAACCTCTTTTTTTTTTCTTTTTAAATATTTTTTCCTAAATTATGCTCACATCCTTTGGTTAGATCTTAAGGTATAAATAACAATTTCTCACTCTTATGTTTGTCGTTTTGAGTGATCTCTCTCTTTCTTCCTTCAACAATTTGTTATGCTATGGAAATTTCAACATTCTATTGATTCGAGAGTTGTGACAACAAGAATGAAGTAGCATAATCAAATGTAAGACATAGGCACATATCCTTGCATTGCACATAAAAGGTATAAATAACAATGCCAAGATCTAACCAAAGGCAATGTAAGGTACAAAGATTGAAATATTGGATAGTTTAAAAAATAACTTGGTAAATGCAACATTTGAAGGGTTGAGGAATAAAAAAAGGAACTCAACTTAAGTTAGTTGTAATGTCTTATGTTATCCAAAATCCTCTGTTACCCTTCACCCTCTTTCCATCACAATCCAACATTAAGGAATGCTCAAGCCTTGGGTGACAATCTCAAAGTTTGGTTCTTTGGCCTTTTCCATCGAGAATGCAACTATGGCAATGAGGTTGTGTCTGTTAAAATATGTTTTTTTTTTGCATTGTTCCAAAAAATCAAAACTTCATTAAGGAAGAAAAGGAGGTGTAGATGTGAGGATAATTTGGAAAAAGGTATTTAAAAAAGAGAAAAATTGGGGTTTATAAGTAATAATGAGAGATATAAATAAGACTAGCTATATCATATACAAGGCTTGCTCGTGAAAAAGACTAAAAGATTTTGTATACAGAAATGGCCAACATTTAAGTAGATTCAAAACACATTCATGGACAAAAAAGAAAAAAGGATTGTATAGAGAAATGACCGATACTCAAGAAGACACAACACATTCAAAGGTAACTTTGAGAGTCCTTGCAATCGCCATTAATAGTAGATTCACTAGAAGATGCTTGTTATGGAGATCACCAAAATGGTTTGCTTCTCTCACATTCATGAGTTGTATAGATGTCACAAAATTTTAGAAGTTTTACAGTTTATTTAAACTATATATGAAAGATAAATATTTGTTTGTATAAATTATAATTATAATTTATAATAGATAAATATTTTTAAATATGTAAAATATATTTTTAATTTATAATAAATAATTTAAATTATGATATAATGTTATTTTTAAATTAAAATGAATAAATAGTAAAAAAAACTTAAGTATATAAATAAAGATATGGTTAATTATGATTTTAGCCCTTAAAGTTTACATAGTTTTTGTTTTTAGTCATTGTAAAAGATCTTAGTCTTTGATAAATCATTCTATTTTATTTTAATCCCTTTTGTTATTTTTCTTGGTTAATTATTAATGTATTATCCAATGATTAATTATATATATAAATATGATTAATTTTATTTTATAAATAGTTAAAAGTAAATAAAATTGATTATATATTATTATTGGTATGGTTAGAAAAATCTTGATATATGATTGAGAAAGTCATGAAGTTAATTACATGTATAAATGTGATTAATAATGATTTACAAGTGGCTAATAATATTATGATATTATTCATTATTATATGTGATTAACTGCATATATAAATATAGTTAATTATGTTTTATTAATGATTAATAATGTCATGATGTTATTAACAATTATACGTGATGAACTATATTTATAAGCATGATTAACTTTGTATTGCAAGTTGTTAATAATGTTATAAAATTATTGATTGTCAAGTGTGATTAACTATGTATACAAATATGGTTTATTTTTTTTTATAAATGGTGAGAGTAAATGAATGTAGTTATTTTAATTTTTGATATGTGATTAATAGTGTCATGACATTATTGAAGTGTTTAATAGTAATTAATTTTGTCTCATAAGTAGTTAATATGACATCATAAAATAGGTAAAATAAAATTAACCATGTTTACATATAACTACAATTATCATGTGGACGCTGGATAGATCACACATCAGCATTTGATGGGAAAAACTAATGCAAGGAACAAGAAACGAGACAAAATATTTTATCAAGACCTAAGACTAGTCCAACTTTTTTTAAAGACTAAAAATAAAAATTATCAAAACGAAAGACTAAATATAATTATCCTATAAAGATAAAATAAGAATAATTTAAAATAATTGAAAAATATGTTTTTTTGGGTTAATAATAGAAATAATGTGTGATAATTGATGTTAAAAAGTAGTAATTTTATTTTTTAAGTTACATTTTCTAATTTATAGTATACAAATAAATTAATTAATGACATGTAAAATATTGAAAAAAATTATAAATATTATTTACATGTTATTATTATACTTATAAAAATAATATTATGTTTTTAACTAATTGATATTTATCAAGAATATATATATATATATATAACAAACATAAAATTAACAATCCTATCATTAAAAAATTATGTTTGACTTGAAATTTGTAACCGAAATCTTATTTTTATAAAATTTAATTTCTAAATAAAATTTTCATTTATAAAATTACTTTTTAAAATA
>JAMLFT010006904.1:0-11475 GCA_026544285.1 Pachyrhizus erosus
TTTTATTACTTAATAATTTTATCTAATTTGAATAAAAATATCTAAGAAAAATATATATTATTTTTTTTATTAATTATGAGGTTCATTTTTTACGTGATTTTTATTATCTCTATGACCCTTTTTGTTTCAAATACTAATTTATTTTTTATAATTTTCATACAAGTCAATCTAAAAAGACAAATTTTGTCTTTAATTAATAAAAAATTCTAAAATTATGTTCAAAAATAAAAAAAAATTATGAATGGTTTGAAAGGATAACATTGACTTAAATTTAGAAAATAGAAGGACTAAAACAAAACTTTTAAAAGTCAAGTCATCAATTTAAAAATAAAAAATAAAATTAGATACCATTCTTATATTTTAACCATAAATTAAATAACATATTTAATAAACTTAATTATTTGTTGATTGTATTAAATTTTGTCCATTGCTATAATTCGTTTTTATGTTTATGAAATATTTAAATTTTATGTGAGATGATCATTAATTTTTATTTATTTAAGAGTTATTTAATTAAGATAATCCTAGAAATAATAATTATTGCTAATGTAGTATTTGATATAATATGTACTCTTTAAAATAAAATTTTTAACCTTTTTGTATTTTCAAGCCTTAAATATATTTTTGGCCTCTCAAATATTTTAATTGTGTGGTTTTTGTATTTGATATAATTGTTTTAATAGTGTAATTTGAGTTTTTCAAGTAATAAAATTGTGCAATTCTGATTTGTTTGCCAATTTTTAATTAAAAATTTAACAAATTTTACATAAGAAAAATAATGAATGACATTACATGGTGATATAACATTCAATCTTTTGTTAAAATTTGAATGAGTTTTGTTGATGACATTAAATGATGACATGATGTTCAAGTAACACTTGACAAACGTTGATGTGTTAGTGATGTGATATGTGAAAATAAAAGAAAAGAATGTCAAAATATAAAAGTAGAATTTGAACCCTCCACCTTTAACTTCAATAATATCATTTAACTAAGTTAGCAAGTTTCCTTAATATATAAACAAAAGTGTTATATAGGAATAAAATTGCATATTTATTTACTACTACTAAATAAAAAATTATATATAATATTTGTATTAATAATATTATTGATAAATTAATATATCACAACGACAAACTATATTGAAGTCAAGTATTATACAACTAAAAAGATTAGAGTTTAAATCATTAAAAGAAACTTATAAGTATAAAAAGTTGTTCTATTTGAATAATTAAGGGGGTTTGTTTTAGGGTAAATTTTTGTATTTCCAAGAACATTATACTTGGAAATACTTTCCATGAACAAGTTTGTTTGATATTTACTAATTTTAGAAAAAAATTAAAAAAAATATTTAATTAAAAACTTAAAAAATAAAAGTGAAAAAGGGATAATATAGTGAGAATAGATGGTTATTATAAACAATAACTTTCATTCTCATGTAAATATTAGATATACATTCCCTTTTCGTAGAAATAAAAGTGCTTACAATGTCACAACTCAACTTTCCTAAAAATAAAATATAACTCGAAAATGTATTATCATAACCTCTTAATAAACATAGGAATAAATTCATTCTTACCTTCATACTTCCGAAAATAAAAGAAGATGGTGTGAAAAAAACTTCCTCTTATATTTTATACCAATGTACAAAAAGGATACTTCTTTTGATAACTTTGTTTGGTCTCCATTTTCATTAGAACTATTTTACCCTTCAAAACTTACTAATTGCATATTATCCCATAGTTCATAAGCAAACTCACTTATTTGAACAATTGAATTTTTTTTCTAGATTATTACCTTTTTACTGTTTCATTTTACCACAACTATTATTTAAAGCAAAACTACCTTACCAATCACTTCAAATTAGTTTCTCCTAAGTTTTCACTCTTTGAGAATTTCATAATCTTTTCCCTTTTTTCTCTTTGTGAATTTCATCATCTTTAGCCTTTTCTCTTCCCATGAATTTTCTATATCTAATTCTACACCTTATTTATCTTACAAAAAGCATACTTTTTTTTGTATGCATGCAAATTAAATACATATTTGAATTAGAGAAAATGATTCCTTAGGTGTTGGACAACATTGCTTACTAACATTGCTTTCTCTACATATATACCATCTTTTTAATTCTCACTATTAGTTAGGATTTGTGTGTTATATATCACTAATAATTCTTGAAAATCATGTGAAAGAATCATATGTATCGTGTGTAATGTGATAACTCTCTTGAATTAAGTTTTTATTTTATTTTTCTTTTTATACATAACACTTCCTCTATTTCAAAATAACTTATATTTATGGTTTTTCACACATATTAAGAAAAATAAATATTATAAAACAATATTTATTAGAAGACAATTTTACAATGATATTATTATTCTTTTTCTTAATTTCAATAAATGATTTATGAAATTTTTCAAGACAATAATATTTATTAGAGGACACAATTGAAATTAATGTTTTTAAAACTGAGAGCATAAGTCGATATGAAATTTTTTTCAATGCTAAAATATCAATCAATTTGGGATAAAGGGAGTATATATATAAGTGACATGTATTTGTTACTTTTCAAGGTGGCTTTAGTTTTGATCTTTATTGAAGAAACAAAAAATATAAAAATCACCATTCATAGTATCACATCACACCGTTTTTGGTCAACAAGTACCAAGTTAATTTTAGCCATTGAGAAAATTTTCACTTCACAAGCTTCTTTCTAAATTGTCTTAGTGTGTGTTTAGTAGTTTTTGGAATAAGGGAAGCATACACAAGAAAGGACTTCAATTGTTTGTATAACTTTTTAAAACCTTTTTTTTTATATAAAAATATAGAAGCTTTTAAAAGAGACAAGATTAAAATAATCTTTTGTAAATGGAAAGTATAAATATAAAAGAGAAATGGTTCAAGAGGGTGACATAAGGAAATTTATTGTGATTCACTCTTTAATTAAGAGTTACATCCAACACCTTCACTTAAAGGTTGTTTCATAACAACTTTAACTACTCACAAATATTCTTTTCTACCTCTTCAGGCTTAGCACAAGGTTTCATAACTAAGTATTCTTTGTCACTAAGTCTATTTATGTTTTCATAAAAAAATAAAGGTTTGCACAAAATAATTTACTTAAGTAAGGATATGAAACTTAAGAACAATTACCAAAAGCTTTGCTTACAAAGTATATGAAAGTGAAAAGCTTGTAAGATGAAGTTTGCAAGATTGTTTAAGTTTGTGTCACATCTAATTTTTCTGTGAAGACTTCCATATATAAGCTTGTAAGAAATTTTTACCATTGAAATATGACTTACTCTTAAGCTTCAATAAATGATAAGGGCATACCTTCACGTTTCCATGCAAAACTTATGCATGCTTTTAAGAGAGAGAAACATAAGTATTGCAATATGACATAGTGAAAGTTCCTTTTACTCTTTGTAACACCCTAAAAATTCAATATTAAAAATAATTATATGAATAATAGTTATATATGGTGTAATAACTAAAAAACATAGTGAATTAAATCATTGAACATGAAATAATTAATTAAGAGTAGGGAAACATGATAAACTAAAGGATTAGAATAAGAAAAGATTGATCAATACATGATTAAACCTTAGTCAACTTAAGTCAATGATAAATCTACTTTAGTCAACAAAAGTCAAAGGAAAGAAATTGACAAATCAACTCATTACGGATAATTTAGTAAACAAGAGTAAAATTAATCTAAACTTAATAATTAGTCTTAAACTTCAAATTAATTAGTTAATGAATTTAAGTCTAATAAAATTAATTAAAATAAAATAAGGCTTAATAAAATTAGTAAATCTAATTGATAATTAAGTTAATTTATATTTGGACGTTTTTATTAGAAAAACAAATTAGAGTTTTAACGACACAACAAATTTATTGATAAATTAATAACAATTATAATTAGTGAAATTAAATATTCTAAGGTGATTAGTAATTAGAAAGAAGAACTAGTTAGATATTAATTAATGAATCAATTAAGCAATTTAATTACCTATTAAATGACTTATTGGTAGAAAATTAATTAAATTAGAAAATAGAAATGTAATTAATTAATAAGAGATTAAATGTAGTAAATTAGTTGATAAAAACTACATAAAACGGTAAAAATTTATTAATAAAATTGACACAAAAAACTAATGTGGGTCTAGAACTTACTTAATTGGGCCTCGTATGGGTCCAATTAAAAATCAAAGAAAGACATTTGGAGAGAGGAGAGGGGCACCAATAATGGTTAGGAGGGTTAGGGTAGGTTTTATTTGTGTTTTAAGTGTAGGAGTTAGAGGAAAAAAATCATTTATAGTCACCAAAAGTTCTAGACCACTCTTCTCTCTTTAAGAGCTATCTTTTTTTATCTTTATTTTTGAAATTTCATTCCTAAATTCTTGAGCATCTAACAATTGGATTAAAACAAACTTCAAGTATAATATTAAGTTTTTAATCAACACTCATCATTAAATATTTTAAACCTAAGAAAAAGAGGTATGGGGGGGTCCTTACTTCAACCTTGTTTGATGATCATTTCATAGTTTTATTGTGTATTTGACTCTGTTTGTTTATGAGTTTTCATATTGATTTAGTGAAAGTAATATAAGAAGGATAATGGGTAATTTATGCTATTTTTTAATTTTTTAAATATGTGCGAATTGATTCTATGTGAGCTGATGATATGCCTAAATTTTTTAGGGTTTTTGGATTTGCCTATAATTATTTTGGATTTTTTTTACATCATTTAATATTTTTAAGCTAATGATCTTTTATGGATGTTCAATCTAGCTATGACCTTGAAAAAATTATAGAAAATTAGTTTGATATAATTTTGGAAATCTAGAAGTATGATAATGATACTTAGGGTATAGGAATGCTCTTTGAATTTTCTTGTATTTAATTATGGAGTTTTGATATTTTTTAATATTGGTCTTGTTAAATTACTAGAAATCTATCTTGGAGATAAAATAAATATTAAAAAATAGTTTCAGTGAACATATGACTTGGGAATTTATTATAAGCTTATGATACTATGTATGTCTACTAGTAATTTATTTAGGAATTTTGGAACATGTTTAATATTTATTAAAATTAAATAGTCGAATGTTCTATCCTAAACAAGTAACTTTGAGAAAATTTAAAATGATGGTAAATGAATTTATTTGGACTTGAAAAAAATCATAGGAGATCCTAAGACACAAATGATTACCTTTGTTAAAGATTAGGACATGAATAAACATTTTTTTTATTATTTTAGAGAACTTAGAAAATAGAGAATTGAGAGTGAGTAAAATTAATTAGATAATCATAGTAATTGTTAGAAATAAATTATAAGAAACTTTAATTGTAAATAATATGTGATAATAAGCTATACTGATTAGTTTCATAATAATTTGTTATGATTTGTTAATTTTCATAAATAATGGGCCTAAAATCTCTTTATATGTGTATATTAGATAATAAAATGATATGTTAATAATTGTTGATTATGATTTGATTAATAAATAATTGTGACAATCAAACATTATTATGGAGATTTTTAATTTGCATTATAATGAGATAATTGTTGACTTTGACTTTAATTGTTTAATTTTGAATTTTTTTTCTAGACCTTGGAAACCAGGAAAGGAAACCCTTGGAAAGTGCATGTTATGTACTCATATATGATGTTTGTGAATTGAATGATTTTGCGTCTTTGGGTATATGGATTCCAAAAAAGGAATGCATTTAGTAAAATAGGATGATCTCAAGTAAATGATTTACTCACTACAGAAGTAATAAATTAATAGAAATACACATAGTGTGAATATAATAATGAAATGAGATAATAAATAATAGGGATTAGAGTTTATGCATCGCATAATTGTGAACGTGATGGAAAATGTGCGACAAATGCAGAAGATTATAATTTGGACGAAATTCATAAAACTAAGAGTAATGAGGAAAATCATAAGTCTTTTGAAAAATGATAAATTACGAATGATATTCGTAATGGGTAATGAAAATTAATGTGAACTTGTGATGTTTTAGATTATTATGTTCGTGAAGATGTACAAAGTAAGAATAATTTTTTTGGTGGGTTGTACATAAAAAATAAAAATATTGATGTTCAAGATGAAATGAAAGTTTACCAAAAACATGGAATGTTAAACAAACTCGTATTTAATAACACAAAATGAGGGGTTTTAAGTTGAGGAGACAATCCTTATAGCTTGAATGTATGACATGATAGATTGGTACTTGGTAAATTATTTAATTGTGGATTGACAAACCTTGAGGATGTGACATCAAGTTGTGAGGAGTTTTGCATAAAGTCGAGTTTACAATCTTGATCGAAGTGATATAATTCCAATTGGTGGAGAACCCTACCAGAGTATTGAGATGAGAGTTGACTTTTAATAAGTCATCTAACTTAAAGTAAAATAAGTTCACTGAGTTCCAAGAATTCTAGTGATAGAGAATATGTATAAGATAAAGTAGGAACTAACCTACTGATTTGAGATGAGTGATATTCGAAAGAGAGTTATGAAAGATGATGTTGTTTATGTTTTTTGTTGTGATTGTTTGTGTGAGGTGGAGAACTCATCTATACATTTTTTTAGTTAAAAACTAGTGTTCAAGTATGACAAACGGTAATGAAATTAAATGACTACTCTAAGCTCTAACAAAATGAAAATAAAGGATTTGAGGAAAAAGATCTTTTAAAGATGCTTACTAGTTTCTAGTGAGAATATGAGAGTTAGATTTCATCGAATTACTGCTCTGAGTTTTAGTCTTTTATTTTCTAGAAGACGATAAATCAAGTTTTTATATTATATTATATTATTCTATTAAGAGGTGAGTCAAATATATTATATTTTAAAATTTTAAATACTAATATGTATTATATGGGTAAATTATAATGGTTTAATGATGAAAATAAGGATGTTTAAATGAATCTTTAATATGTTTCAAAGATATTATTGGAAAATAAATATTATATTTAATTCATTTCTTTATGAACAATATTATCTTAATATTTTTTTTAGGTATAATTATTATGAAAATACAAATAAAACTCTTTCATAGTTTAGAAATTTACTATGTTATAATGTTTTTTCATGATATGTGATTTTATTTAAAATTAACTATATTATCATATATTTTTAAACTAATGATGAGTTAACGAAGATAAACTTTTATTGAAATTTTCAAGTAATATGATTTTATTTAAAAATTAAAAAAAATGAGGATCAATTCTTTATATAATTAAGAGTTGTTTTTCATTGTCCAATTTCAAATTATTTTATAAATTTTAAAATTAGTAAGAAAATTCATTATAATAATTAAGGGTGTTTATACTTTTGCATGTAATGCATATGACTTATCATAAATAAGTTGACCTACTTCGATTTTGACAGGTTAAGATGAACCATGTTCAAAGATGTTGTCATTTAATACATAAATGCCATTTCCAAAAGTTATATTAATTCAATTAAAGGGAGCGTATTAGATTGAGATTTAAAAGACTACTTTAGCATAAAAAAAATCTTATGGATTTTAATAGACTTTGTAAGAAAATAATGATTTTATAAGATTTTTTTTAAAAGACTTTTATGATTAAGATTTTAAAGTTTTGGATTTTAATGAATTTATAACATATAAATTCATAAGATTTTGAAAGACTTTAAAATTTTATAAGATTCTAAAGGACTCCATGAATTTGAAAAAAATTAAATTTTTTTTAGGAGTTGATAAAAAATATAACAAAAAAAATGATAAAGTTTGGAAAGAGACAAGTAAAACCAATACAAAATTTTCTAATCTTTTAATAGCTAATTAATTTTAGCTCTATGTCTTTTTATATAACTATTCTCCACATATCTAAATTTATAATAGTCCTTTATATATTAACATCTTCTCGTTCCTATTCTTAAATTTGAACAATAAGTTCAAAATTACAGTCTTTGTTAACTAGTAATAGAGAAGATAAAGATTTGTTGTCTAATGTAATTGAAAATTTATTAGAACAGTTAATCTGAGAAAAAAAGTCGAAATATTTTTTTTACCTTATTGCAAAGAAAACATGTAAAATTAAAAAAAAAAAGATGACTAATTACTCTATCAATATTATCGCCTTTAAAGATTTGGGTGAAAAATTATAAGAGTTAAGGAATTGGGTGGGATTATTTGATGGGTGAGGTATTTATACATACAACTAAAAAGTCATACACAATCTATCAAAATTCAATCTATAAAATAATATATCGAAATCAGTATGATTTTAAATACTATAATACTTTTATTAAGTTATAAAAAATCTTAATTAAATACTATCAAATTTTCTTGTAATCAATAAAAATACCATTAAATACCTTAAGATTTGTTTATCTTGTTTAAAAATCTTAGTTAAATGTTTTTTAAAATCCTAATTGAATACACTTTCTTAAGTATATTTTAAAAAACATTCAATAACGAATTCTCAGACATAGCAATGACATCCACTTCTTATTAATTATTTGTTAGATATTGAAAACTATGAACCTAAAATTCTTTGAGAACAATGTCACCACTGGTCTTGAAGGAAACACATATGACACAACAGAAACTTTAAAAAGTTTAATGCTACTACCGATTTTTTTATCCATTAAAAATAGAAAGCTGTTAATGACTATCTTAAGAAACATGGTTTGCATTTTAAATTTCAATAGGGAATGTACTAGAATCGTAAACTTTCAATTCAAATGATGGTTATGTACTAATCTATTGTATTTCTAAAACTATTAAATTTGGTTGTATTTATTATTAGTTTTTAAATGTATTATTTTATTTACATTTTGTAAAAAAAAATAATACTCATAAAAAGTTTTTGAATTTTAAAAATATTAAATAAATAAATAAATATTGTTTGTTGAAATTAAATACTTTCCTCTTATATATGAAAAATTAAAATATTATTATTCCCGTAACTAATTTTTATTGAAAAGTAAATGCAATGAGTAGAAGTATGAGATCCAAGAAAAGTTAACTGCAATAACTATTGTACCTAAGAAAACTTAAATACAACGATATCATGAACTGAAACCCAATTATAAAAACAAAAAAGAACTTAATCAATAAATAGTTTCAAACTTAATGTGATGGAAGGCGTGACTTATAAATATAAATCTTCATTATATATTCTTTTAAAATCTTTAATTCTTAAGATATTACATCTAGTTCCATTATAATTAAAAACTTATATTGAAATAGATTCAAGAATAAGAAAATAGAGGGAAAGTTTCTAATTTGCAAGAGAAACTTCTGTGTAATTCCTAAATATGTTTCTTATTTGAAATGCCTTTTTATAGTGCATAATACATGTGATGGTATCATTTACCTGTTAGGATTGACCATCCCCTATATCTTGAGTGGATTTTGTATTGAAATGAATTGAGTTTTCCTTCACCATTCAACATATTTAAAGAAATCCTCAATATATTATTGTTGGTTAACACCACCAGAATATGGAACCCTTAACCTTTGAATTCCTCTAGTTCCTTGGACTCCATTTTCCCAGGTTTGTTTACACTCCTATCATTGGTGTCATCACCTTCAGAAGACATGCCACTCGTAGTTGCATATTTTCGTTTTTGCATAAATTTTTCCAAGCATCCTGCCACAGTCTTTAGCAGGTCTAATTGTAACAATGGATAATTTTGCTAAAGATACTTGAAACCATCATATTGCCTCACAGCTGCAATACACAGAATAATGAAACAAATGATTTGAGAATCAATTGTCAAATGACAAATAAGGAAGAAAACGATAAGAATATACTACAAGCTAAAAAGTAGGTGGCTATAATCTGAAATGTAAACTTTATGGGAGAGTTAAGCAGGAAAGTTCACCATGAAGGTGTTGACCAGAAAATTTAAGACAGATGGACTTCAATTGAATGGTACGATATTGATAAGCCAGAGGCAGAATGTAGGCAACGGAATCTGTAGATAAGTCTTTGCAAAGTATAGATTCGCATATCAGCTTAAGTCTTAACAACCAATACTTTTCTGCAGCAGCTAACAACTTCGCTGGAAATGATTCAGATAACGAAGGCAAGAATGATGAACATGGCATATGGAGCTCTTCATCTTCAATAAGAGTGTCCCTATAAATAAAATGAAGCAAAGCCTGTGCAACAATGACACAAGAAACATCAGATATCCAAGCAAATGACATGATATGCTGCTCTGAAACTGAATTAAATAGCATGTATGCTGCATGGAAAAAAAAATAATTGCAAAAGGATAAAGAAAATAGGGGCATTTTTAATTAATGTGCTACCTTGAAAACCTTAGGTTCCATGTCATTAACAAAAATCACAAGGTTCTCATTAGCATGTTAAAACAAGCAAACAATCAACTAATAGCATTAAACTCATTATTATAGGGTAAACTTTTGTTTTTCTGCTCTTCAGTATATTTCAAAATTCGATTTCAATCTCTCAAATATTTTTAGTCCCTACTTTCTTGCAGAAACACGTTTTTAATCATCGATGTAAGTGACGAGTGATTAAAAATAAAACCATATCACTTTCTTAATTTCTGTTTTATTTCAAAAACCTATCCTGTTTGATAAACGTTGGGCACATAAATAGAACAAGTTTTTGTAAAATCTAAAGGCAAATTTTGAGATATTAAACGAATAAAAGTACATTTTAGTGTTTTTTTAAAGGAAAAATAAACAAATAAACAAAGAAAATATTGATGTACCAAAAATACAAACAAAAAAAACATGAACACTAACCACATGTTGCCTATGTTTTCGAGAGTGTAAGGCCGATTCAAGAGGTTGCGATCAAAGTGACTATGAAGCTTGTGTTCCACTTTTGTGTTCTGGTTGAGCAACGTGAATTCGAACAACACAGGAAGATTGGTGGCCATAGAATTAAGTGCAACGAAGACAGAAACAAAAGTGGACTTATCTTTGGGATCTATTCCGTCGGGGTAGAAGTGGATGGCCCACTCGTGCCCTCCCACTGTGAAAGTGTCGCTTGTGATGAACTTTCCAATGCCCATTCCCTTAGTCAGAGAGTAACCCTTTATCTCAAACCTGTGCAATCCTTTCACCAACTTCGAACTTGTTCGATCTGCTAGAACACCCTTTCTTGCTGCCGTCGGGTTGTACATTGCCATTTTCTCTGGAAACAGAATTTTTCACGTAAAGTGAAAGAGAATGGGTCTGCGCTAGATGTTGTGCTCTTGGTTTGAATCCAGTGCACTTCTGGTTTTCAGTCAACTTCTTTGCTTCAAATAAATAATAAAGGGAAAAGGAAGAAAATAAGAAAATAATTAATGACTTGAAGAACAAATTTAATAATTTAATTCAAAATTTATTGATTTCAAGAAAATATTTAATGATTTGAACACTTTTATTTTTTTATTTTGATTTAATCTTGAACGTTTTGTGCACACGAGATTTTTTCTCTTGAATATCATCACCAGCTTATAT
>JAMLFT010006905.1:0-15458 GCA_026544285.1 Pachyrhizus erosus
TTTTATATAGTAAAAATAAAAAATAAAATCTGAAAAATATCAAAGGACAAAAGGAAATTAAATATAAAAAGTTAGAAGTTAAAATCTAGCATTTTTAAAAATACTATTTGAAGTAATGTTTCAAAAAATGCTAGAAATTACTAAAAAATTTGTTTATAAAACAATTAAGTTAAACTTTCAAGTAGTATAAAACCCTAGAAATCAACTAAAATATCATATTAAACATAGCTTATATTCTTCTCAATATAATTATAGTATGGGGACTTTGAAAACCTTAATATCGTGGTTATATTTAAACTCATAAGATCTTCTCTACAAGAAAAAAAATATATAATTGCTAACACTTAGCATTAGTCAGGTTGATGCTAAGTTAACATTAAATTGATGTTAGTTTTTCTTTTTCAACTTGTTTTAGTCATTAATAATTTTCTTAAAAAAATATTTTTCAATGAATGTTGGTTAGGTTGACACTAGTTTTAATTTGAGCATAGATTCTTAAATCTTCCACCACTTCACCATTCTCTTTTTATAATTTGAAACTTCATCATACTCTTACCTCCACCTAAACCTTACAATCTCAATCTCCTTAATGCATAAAGGATGTCATTTGAGTTAGGAGAAAGTTCATGATAAATTTAAAGATGATTAGTAAATTGATTTGGTTCCTCGACATCAATGGATATGACACAAAAGATGATGACTTGGGATATTTTTATAGTAGCAATCAACACATACTTAACAATCAATTTTCAAATGGATGGAAGAACCAAAATCACAAATTTTAAAAATGGGAGAACAAAATGTTTCTATTTTAAAATGGAGAAACAAAAATTGCGAATTTTAAAAAATAGTGAAACTAAAATTATATTTTAACCTTTTATTTAACCAATCACTCATTTAAAAACATGATTAATACAATCAATTACTAAACCCTTATGTTTAATTATTCTAGAGACAAATTTTTTAAAAAACTTATAATCTATTACAAAATCTTGTAATTGATTACTTGTTCTTAACCTAAAAATAAAATAAAAATAATGTAATAGGTTACAAACTCATAATCTATTACGATAGATCCAATTTCACGTATTTTTTCATATCCAAGTATAAAAACTAACTATTTTCATTGTAGATGATTTTTAACTTTAATAATCATCTTCAAATATAAATTAAAAACTTATTTAACCATTGAATCAAATTTAATTAATATATTATTGCACACTTGATTCGTTTTAGTTTTGAAAAACGATTTATATGATTATTATTAGTTCATGGCTTATGCACCTAAGATTTTAAAAACTGCCAAGATTAGCTACAAGGAAAACTAAGTAACCTCATCAAGATATGCCAAGATTAACAATTTTGATTGACACATATTTTATGGAATCAAATATTCTCACGATTGATTTCAACGGAACTTTTGCAAGTATACCCGAGTTTTTTCTTTTCAAGAAATACCTTTTTAATGAAAGAATTTAATTAGATAACTTTCTTTGAAATTTGCTATTTAAAGTTTTTTATTTTTTTATTTATCATATGAAAAATATTATTAAAAATTATTATTTTTGAAAGAAAAAATTGTAAAAATATCTTTTTAAGTTTACAAGAGTGGTTCTTTATTGCGATAGGAAAAATCAAATTTTTGAATCAATTAATTTAATTAAAATATTATTTATGAAAATATGAAAGAAATAAATCGAATTTGTTTTTGAAAAGTTAGGGGTCACTAAGTCGTCATAATTCAAGTGTTCCTTAAAGCATAGTTATTCACAATAACTAAGCAGAAGGTGGATTCAAATAGTTATCACTATTATCCTATTGTTTATAACCGGGATAAGTTGAGAATTATAAATTATCATGACTCAAACGCTTGTCAAAAGGTGAGATTTTTTTTCAATATTCAAACACGAAGTAAATTTAAAATAACTGTCATTAAATTCATTTGGAAGTAGGACTCTCTTAGTCCCAAAATGACTTAATATTTCATTAATAATTCAAAGTCACAATCATTAACAATTCATTTTGAAGAAATCTTTTAAAATAATAATATTTATTAAAAATAAAATTACAATAAATGTTTTTATATTATTAAAAATTAAAAACATAAGTCAATATAAATTTTTTTCAATACTAAAAGAAAGTATTCAATTTTAACAAGACAATAATTATATGATTAAATTGTATAATATTTTAACAACCAAATAATCTTTTGATTCTTATAAAATAGAATATTTTTTATTTTAATTTTTTAAAGTTTTTTTAAAATTTAAAAATTTTGATTTTAATTTTTACTTTTAGATAATATCATATAATACAACACTAATTTTGATAATTAAGTTAAATGATTTATCATTATAAGAAAGTTAAGTATATTTTTTTAATAAATTATATTTTTAAATTTTTATATGTTTAAAATAGTTAATAATATTAAACTAATTAATAAAAATTTAAAAATATAATTTGATAAAAAAAATTACTGTAAGTATCTTGAAAAATTCTTTAATCATTATTATGTCATTGTTCCTTAAAAATAAGAACTAAAAAAAAAATATTTAAAAAATTAAAATAAAAGTAAAAATATTTAAATAACTAAAATAAAAAATTCATTATTTTCAAGAATCAAAATATTATTTAAGTTTGTTTTAATTTATGTAAATTTTAATTTTATTTCTTAGTAAATTATTTAGCATTTTTCTTATGTCAATTATTTAAATTTTATTATTACTAGTTTAGTCCGAACGATACACAAAAAATATTTTTAAGAATAATAACATTTATAAATAATTTAGGGTTAATTATTAATTTGGATATTTATTTGTTTAAGATATTCAATTAGTTTTCTCTATTTTTGAAAACTTCAATAGATTCTTTATTTTTCAAAAATGATTTAATGTAGTGACTTTCATCCAATAGAGTTTACGTTCTTTTAAGTTGTGAATTTTGACATTTAAAAATTTAAATTTAAATAAAAAAAATAGAATAAATCGTAAATACAATTTAAAAAAAAAATAAAAAGATAGTTTTGAACCACCACTATAACTAAAAAATATTTTTTTTTCTCGAATGACATTAAACTAAGCAAAATCCAACGAATCAATCATCAATGGCTTCCATAAAAGGGATTCAAACTTACGTCCCAAAATCTACAATAGACTAACCAAACTTCCATGAGGAAGACGAAGCCTCCAGAGTCTACAATAGACTCGCATAAAGGCTTCAATTTCGCCAGAACGTCACAAACTTAAAGCCTCTCATCAACAACGACATTGAATCCATATTTTCAACTTGCATTCCAAGTCCTGGATTGTCCTCAAGGGTTTAGTAGACTTGGTATCTTTGAAAACTTGATGGTGATGGTGTCGGTGGAGGATCATCACCTGGGTTTTTTTTTTTTTTTTTTTTTTATCACTATTCATAAATAAAAATTACCAAAATTTACAACATAACTATGTCAACCTAAATTGGATGCAAAAGGGCCACCTCGAGACATTTTTAATAAAGACTTGATTGAAGTTTTTAAAAAGAAGGATTTAATTAAATATTTTTAAAAAATAAAGGGACGAAATTAATAATTAAGTTAATAATTTATCATAACATTTTTTTAATGGAAAATAAGATAAAGATGAAAATTTAATTTAATCAAATTATAGGTTTGGATAAGTTTTATTATAAATCCATATTTTTTAAAAAAATTAAAATTATAACACATGATGATGTAATTATTGTTATTTTATTATACAATGTTAACATCATAGAATTTTTCATTTTTTCAACTTTGACATTTTCTAAACAGATTTTATTAAAACATTTTCTGAATACTACGATAATATTTTTAAATGATTACTTGTTAACTAATGCATTGATTATTTTTAAGGAATTAAAATTTTATTTTAAAAGTATAATATTTTATAATCAATAAATTAAAATTATATATTTATAAAATTATTTTTATTCTAAATTATAATGAGTATACTAAATTGTCTACCTTACGAAAACATCCTTTTAGAACAATTACTTAATCTCATAAAAGTACATATACAAGCATATATGTCAAGCATAAGAGTTTCTTCTTTATTTTTGCCTTTTTCAAAGATTTATTCTTGGATAGAGCAATGAATAATCAAATAACATTGAAGTCAAATAAAGATCTTGCTTTGTTTTTAAATAGTCACATAACCTAATTTTCATCTATCATAGATATTGTATCCTACACATAAAATTAACACACTTTTCTAATAGGCTTAACCCAATAAACATATAAACACATGGTGATTCCCAAAATCCAAATTGGATAAATTAGACTCACAAAAAAATATTAGATTAACTTAAATATATTTTTTGGTCCTTGAGCATTTTTTAATGTCAATTTTAGTCTCTAAAAAAATTATTAGTCATAATCCCTAAACTTTTTTTTTCCTATTAACACTTAGCCCTTATCATTTAAATGTCTCATAATGATGTGAGTTGTTTATACAGGTAACAAATTATTGGCTATTAATTGGAGAATGATGATATGGTGTATGCACATTGTTGTGACAAGTTAACCTACGATAATAAATGACTATTTAATATTGTTTTATAATATGTTCTTATAAGTTTTTATAATTATAGTTTTCTATTTTATTTGGTAAAAAATTTGACAAAACAAATTTAGGGTGTAATGAATGAATGAGGATGGATTAACCATCCTTTGTGCTTTTTTCCCTAATCTCCTTTTTTCTTCAATTTAAAACTCTAGCAAAGAACATAATCCATAAAAAAGATTTGTTTATAGAGTACAACAAGATGTAGCAATCTAGGTCTATAATAGAGATTAGTTTTCCTTTAAAAGAGATTCTTCATTCAATGAATAAAAACCTTGGTACATAAGGGATTCTTTAGTGATCTCGTTATTGTTCAAGACAACACTTTGTCTGGACCAAGGTATATGTCTCTTTGGTTAATACTTGTATATTTGTGTTTTTTTTCCTTATGCTTTTGTTGCTTGAGGAAGGTCTCAAGACTCCTTTTTATTTGTGGTACTCTATTTGTTATGGTGTTTGTATTCAAAGCATATGGGTGAGGTGTGTTAATGTTTGTGATGAAGGCATACGGGGATAAATTGGTGTTTGTAGTGAAAGTATATGGTGTCATTTAATGCATTTTGGGTTTAAGGTTTCAAATACCATATTTGTCTTGTGTGTTTGTGTTGGAATTATGAAAAATTGTTTGTGTGCAATAAAGAGAGATATGTTCCATATAATAATAGTGGTTAATTAATTTTAAACTATTTATTTAAAAGTTTTATTTTTGTTATTGATTGATTTTGATGAATATTGTTTTATCTAATTTTTTATGAAGACTAAAATATACTTTCAGTTCTTTATGCTTATTTAATTTGGTCCTTTATCTTTTAAAAATTTCAATTTAGTCCTTTATGATTTTAAAGTAAGTCAAAACAATCCTTTTGAAACAATGACCATTTTCTATTTTGGGATATGATTTTGAACTATTTTTTTTAACTTATTCAAGACATTAAACTTGTCCCACTCAATTGACATACAAAAGTTATAGAACCTAACTAGAGTTCAAACCAAAAAGGGATATAAACATGATAAAAATTGTGTAAAAAGTTATTCCAACAAGCAACTAAAAACTTGAAATATCTAATATTAATTTTTTTCAAGTTGCTTATTATATTAATTTTCTTGTAGTTTTCACCATGTTTGTGACCTTTTTTGGTTTGAACATCAATTGGATTTTATGATTTTCATATAAGTAAATCTAATGAAACAAATATCATGTCTCAAATTAGTAAAAAAAAAAGAGTTTAAAATTGTGTCCCAAAATTGAAATGCTCATTATTTCAAAAGGGTCATTCTAACTCAGTTTAAAAATATAAAGAACTAAATTGAATATTTTAAAAGATAAAAGATCAAACTAAATATAATAAAAAATAAAAAGGAACTCAAAGTGTATTTTAGCCTTTTAAGAAATGTCTTTTATAGTAATAATATATCTCAAGGCTTTTCTTTTTCAAAAACCCTATTTGTGTTATAAATAGGTAGATATAGATGTTGCCAATAATGTGTATATGGACACTTTGTACTATTTCAAAGTAGTTGGTTTGGTGAAGGAGTTGGGCTTTGTTGATCAATTCAAAATTTGACGGAAAAAGAATAATGTGTATTTTGAAAGAGATGTATAAAGACAAAACAATTCTAGAGTTATGCAATTAAAAGCAATGCTAAAGTACATAACTTTGATGAACACATTTCCACCAATGAAACCTTTATTTTAAGAGATTTAGGTTGGTCTTATGATTAAGGATAAGTGTGAATAATTGTAGGTATGATGCTAATTAGCGAAGTGTGAATAATGTTGGTTAGGATGTTATTTAGACTAGTATGGAAGATGGTGGGAAGGATGTTTTAGACTAGTATAAATTTTGAGAAGCATGATGTTATTCATATTGGTATCTATGGTGTTGGGCAAGTAGATCTGGATGGTATTAGTAGGGTGTGTAAAATTAATAGTGGGATTAAGTCAAGTAAAAATGACGATCTTGAGTCAAGTAAGGATGGTGGTTTTCAGTCAAGCATGGACTGTCATATAAAGGAAAATGGTAAATTTTGTTTTAATTGATGGAAATAAGGAAGGGAGAAATGAGAAACATCTCAATCCAAGTTCAAATAAAAAACATAATAATTATGTTAGTCATGTAGTATAATGTAACTTTGTTGGGTTAAAAGAAACATATGATAATATTTCTTATGAAGGTTCATTTAATGTTCCAACCATGGATGACATAAAAGAAAGATATTTGACTAAAAAGTTAGGTAATGATGATACGTAAGTATGCTAATTATATAGGACATAAAATGTGCAAGAACTTCAAATTCTATCTTAGAATAAAGTTTAGTTCACTTAAAGAATTTAAGGATGCCATATAGGAGCAATATATTCTAAATTTCAAAGTCGTCAAATTTATGAATTATGATTCATTTAGAGTGAAGGTTGTATGCTCACAAATGTAGATTCACTTAGTTAGTAAGTTGATCAAGGAACAATCACATATATAAGGTTAAGACCCTAGTTTTAAAGCACACTTGTGGAAGGGTTTTTGCAAAACAAAATTTTAATTCAAAATTGGTTTTAAGGAAACTATCGCCTATTGAACAAGTTAGGTTCAAATTCAAGGATGTTAGTTTTGGAAGTTGTTGATGATATTAGGTGTAAATTTTCTGCTAAAATAACAACAACCATTGCATTTAAAGGAAGAAAGTTAGCATTCGATATAGTAGAAAAGGATGCAAAGAAACAATACTCATTATAAAGTATGAAGCTTAAAAGAACATATGGTGGCAATTCAAGTAATCCAGGTTTAAAAGGTTTTATGTATTCTTTGATGGTAGCAAGAGTGTTTTTCAATAATGTTATAGACCTTTCATTAGGGTTAATGGTTGTCATTGCAAGACTTAATACCAAAGGAAATTATTATTGGCTATTGGCAAAGACTTAAATGACCAAAACCCACCAATAACTTTTATTGTGGAAATTAAGACTAAGGATAGTCAGAGTTGGTTTTTAACACTACTATTTGAGGATATAGGCCAATATTTCACATTTATTTGTTCATTTATAACAAATTTAGAATTTACATGTTTATGTTCTATCATTTCACAATTGCCTTGTCATAAGGACTTGTTTCTTGTGTTGAATAGATGATGAAGGGATGGCAACATAGATTTTGTGTGAGACATTTTTACAATAACTTTAGGAAAAAGTTTGGATGGACACATTGATAAGACATCTCATGCTAGGGAAACTAAAACAACATATGGAGCAACTTAGGAGGTGAAGGTGTTATAGATATAAGAAATTAATGAGATAACATATCATTAGCTTATGGAAGTTCCTAAAAATTGGTGTAGACATGTTTTGAAGTATCATTCAAAGTGTGATGTGGTAATCAGTAAACTAAATGAGTCATTTAATAATATCTTGTTATTAGCTAGAGACAAGTCAATCCTAAACATGGTGGAATGGATCATAACCTATTTAATGAAGAGATTTATGCATAAGTTATTTAATCAGGAGGGAGATATCATGCTTAAGCTTATTTAGATAGATAAGTGGAGTTCGTTGCAAATTGGTTTGCCACTTGAGCTAAAACATCTATATTTGAAGTAAAACATAGTTAGTTCAATGATAGGTTTATCGTAAACTTAACAATCACATCCCTATAACTTTTAGGATTTTGTGGGCATCATATATAGGCATGTAGTGGTTGTCACAACTTACAAAGAAGGAAACTAAAAAATGTAATTGCACAAATATTATAAGAGATATTTATACCAATTGTGTTATAGGTAAGTTATATCTCTTATGAATGGCCAAGAATACTGTCCAAAAACTATTTTGAACACTAATAAAAGGTAAAGTATTTCTTTGAATGTTACTTATTATACTAATTCTATCTTATATTAAATGGTGCATCAATAACATTTTTATCTCATATTTGTAGGATATATCTTTTACTCAAATTGTATCTTACAATACTACAACAAGAATTAGTAATTATCCTATTACATCACTAATTATTAGTATTAATCCTATTGCAACCCTATTTATTAGTACTAATCATGTTATAACCTCACATATTAATACTAATCCAACTGCAACCTCACCTAGTAATATTAATCCCACTTCAACTCAAATTATAAGTACTAATTTAACTAAAGAACCAGGCCTTAGAATTACATTTGTAGTTATCAAAATAAAGTCATCCATTACCAAAAGTAAACGAAGTTATTAACCAAGTTGTCTTAATAACTCAAGAGGAGGTGAGTTGAGTTATTTCAAAAATATTTCGCACTCAACCTTTAATCTCAAAGGAATTAATTATATTCAATTATGTTCAATTGTAGGGAAAACAATTGTTTTAGCTAAACCCCAACCCTACAAAATAAGAAAATAAGTACAATTAAACAAATTAAAACATTTTCTTACTCTAGACTTTTAATTTCTTGCAATTATGTTGTTTTATTCTAAATACTTAATCTAATACTTTGCCTAATTACTATTGATACCTAAGTATTCTGCAAGTCTTTGTGAAGACGAAACTTTACTTTAACATTATTACTTATGCGACCGGTACATTTACTCAATCCCAACAAGTTGTGTCTTTTTTTTTTCACTTATGTAAGGTCCTCCAAGTGAACAAGAAAAATTGTTATAAAAGGTGGCATAAAATACAAGTGAAAGGTTCCAAACCTTGTGCAATCAAAAGGATAGGTTAGAAAAATTTTGTAACAACTTCCATGTTACGAGTTTCTTCCTGAACTATTTCTTCATCGATTTTTTTTCTCATGACTATCGGTAGTTAGATATCCTTTGATTGACGTTTAATGTAATTGAATCTATTTTTATGTAATTATATTTTTATTATTCAATAAAAATTTGTTATACTTCATCTTCTATGCTTATTGGTAACTTTTACTTGAAAAACTAATTGCATGATTTTATACATTTAATTATAATTGAAAAATTTAATTGAATTACGAACTAAACATGACAACCAATAGTTTTTATGTTTAAGGATAGGGTTAAAAGGATTAATTATCATCGAAACCCTTTATCTTAATGTGAAGTCCCTTAACTCCATTACCAATTTCTCAAGTCCCTTGACTCAAATGATTTAAGTTCTTTAGTTTAAGGATTTAAAGTTAGAATAATTTTGGATTGATGATAACACAACTTTAATTGAATAAGACTATTAGTAATTCCATAATATCACAATTTAATGAAGTTAAAGCCCAAATATTCCATCTTATTGTCACAACCAAATTTTTTATAAAAATAGTCAAACATTTTCTTACTTTGAATTTTAAATTCTTGTAATTGTTTTGTTTTATTCTAAATACTTAATCTCATAGTCTACTTAATTATTATTGATACCCAAGTTTTGCACAAGCTTTTTGAAGATGATATTTTACCTTCTTTTTTGTCTAGACCACAAGTATCCAAGACTAAAATAAATTTTATTTGAGCCAAATATGACCACTATGAACAAAGCTCTCTATTTGAATATTTAACAATAGTTTCACTTTATTACTTGTACAATTGGTACACTTGTTGCGATCCTAACACTCCATTTCCCTCATATATAACTCTTAAGGCCTCAAATCTTTTATTTGTGATATGCTAACAAACACTATTGTCAGTGGGAATAACAATCATTTAAACTTTAGCACTTTTTGTTTCTTAACTACGTAGACATCAACAATCCAAGCTAATAACACCCTAACCCTTCTCTAACTTTTTTCTTTAGGCTTGAATTTTCTCTAATGTGTATTGATGAGGCTAAAACTTCTTATTTGTAGTGAATTTTATTTTTGAAAGAAATCATAATTTAATCCTTAATGATAACATTTTAATAAAAAAAATTCTTATTTCATACTTTAAGAAACTACTTAATTTTAGGCATAACATTTTTTTTCAAATTTGTAACTCAAAAGATAGGTTTTATTTAGGAAAATTCTAATTTTGAAAATTTGCACAAAATTTTCAACGTTGGGACAACAAACTTATTGCACTCAAGTCTACGAGGAAAACTCAAGTCTAGCTATCTTAGACTTAAGTCTATCATGTTGGAGTCAAGTATGGCTTATTTAGACTCAAATCTAGCATGTTGGACTTAATTGAGTCTTTTAGTCCATTTTGCCTAAAAATGAGTTTTCAAGATTATTTTATAATCCTATTGTGAAAACCTTTCATTTATTAATTTATTATTGAATTTCACAAAATTATGAAAGTTGTAATTGGATTGGTAATGCTCATCTTAGTTAATACTCGAGGATTTTACAAGATATATCTACGATTCTAGCTTTTGGTCTTTGATTTGGATTGAACCTTGATTTGAATTGAGAGTGTTTTATTTGTTGGTTTTGTCTTCACCAAAACTCCTCGAATAAGTTTCCTTGAATTCTTGGAAATTCTTTTATAGTGGGTCATGTTTTCTAATATGCCAAACCCTTACAATCTCACCTAATGATTATAAAAACAAAGGGTGTAAGGTAGGATGATCAAACCAATAGGTCATGTAGTTACAACTAAACATTCATTAAATTCTAATAAAAACATGTGTATTTTCAATTGTAGGATAAATCACATGCTCTAACTCTTGTCAATGACTCAATTAGAGATTTAGTGATAAATTACATCAATGCTACAAAAGCTATAATGTTATCCTAATTGCATTTTGCTTAATTCTTAATTTTTATGTTATTATAAGCTTTGTTAACTTCTTGATTAGATATGTACTCCTCTTGTAGGGTGACACGTGTAAGCAAATGACAAAGGAAGAGGGATAAATTAGGATATCAAATAATATACAAATTGAAGAACTGAGGGATGCTTATAAAGCTTTTTAGGAGACTTATGCAAGTCATATTTAATCTTTATCTATTTATAATTATTATGTTTTCAACCTAAAACCTATCTACATTTTTGTGTAGGGAGAAACATTGACAAGATCTAAGAGCATGAAAATATAACATTATTTTGGATTCATTAGCAGTAGGACCATTATTTTGATTTATTTTGTTTGTACTCAATCTAGTTCACTAGTACTTCTTTTAGGGATTGGTATAATAAAAAAAAAGTTGTTAAGATTTGGGCATAACTGGTTATGTAATTACTAAGATGTATTTCGAATTAATTACTACGATGTTTTTTGGACACAATTATTATAATATTTAAGATATGTAATTGGATGACCTTTGTTGTCAATTTTTTGAATGTAAGTATTGGGATACACTTTGTAGGTACTACCTTATTTTGGTTGTAAGTATTGGGTTCAATAATCTCATCATACCTTTGGTATATCTTGAATTATATCAATATTATTTTCATATATTTTTAGTGTAGCAAACATTTTTGTTGTACCTGGTCAATGTAATCAACATTGTCTTTATTTGATGATTATGGTGTGTTCAATAATCACTTATCTTTGTAAACATTATTACATACAAAAAAATTACATTTTCAAATGGTTGTCTTTATAAGCTTAAAATAAATAAAAATTATATTAATTGAAAAGGTTAGGAGTATTCCATTACATTAATTAAATAGGGTATGTTATGATATAATGAGTTAAAATAACCTGGCTAACAAATGGTTATTAGGTAAAAATTGGTAGTCTTTATAAATGACTATCTTAACATATATTGATATTGATTTTGAGATAAAAACCAAATTCATTAGGATTGGTCTAGTGGTGAAAGGTTGAAGTAGCTTAAACATGATTCTAAATTCTAACCAATTTGTCACTTTTGCACGAAAAAATATGCATATGTTTAACCAACATTAGTTATTTCCTATCCTAATTATTATAACAATCACAAATTAATGTAATCATAAATGGGAAAAGGAATTAAGTGAAAATAGTACTACAACTTTTGTCATTACATAACATGATTAGTTAGGTACATCAAAAGTAAAAAATTCATACAAACTATGCAAAGACATTCTTAGTACTCAATCTTGCCAAAAAGCAATAGACTATTCACTTTTCCTACCCATGTGCATAATCTACATTTTGATACATTCATTAATCATACCTCCAAACACAGTTAACAACCACAACAATATAGCAACTATCATCATAAATTTTCAATTCCTCCTTTTAACATTGAGCTTTTTTGCAACTTATAGACCTTCTTACTTGCATCAACCTTTAAGATGCTTCAAAACTCAAGAGAAATGGACTAAGACAAAAATGAATCCGCCACTTCTTCTTAAGAAGAAGATAAGGAAAAGAGGAAATCTGCCGCAAGACTAACAAGGTCTTGATAAGGATAAAAAAGAACTACTAATTAGAGTTCTAGAGAGAGAGTTTCTCTAAATCTCAAATGAATTATCATTCATGAAGATGTAAGTACAATGAGGGGGAAGAAGCTCTATTTATAGACTCATCCCAAAGCTCATTTCAAGCAATGTGGGACTAGAAGCAAGCTTCTAATCCCTTTACAAGCTAAAGAACTCGTCCTATACCAAGTAAAAGTTGCATATTGGGCTCCTTGCAAAGGAAGCAAGCCTAATTCAAGCCGAAGCCCATTGAGGGCCCAATTCCTAAAACTAATGGGCCTTAATACAAACACAAAATTAAAAATACAATCACTCAATCAAATCCTAAACTCTAAATGGCCAAATAGAAGGCCCAAAAGAAATTCCTAATCTACCAAGGTCCAATTCGAAGAAGTTTGAGTTTGTCATCAAGCCTTCTTCTCATGGCTCTTGTCAAAGGTCCATTAGGAGCTTAAGGAGTCTCATCCTTTGTAGAAGCTAGGAATGCATCATCCCCTCCTTCTTCAAGAGGATTTGTCCTCGAATCTAAAGCTTCAATCAGATCACCTAAAATGAAAGGAGAAAGATCAGTGACATTAAAGGTAGCAGAAACTCCATAAGAATCAGGCAAATCTACTTTATAAGAATTATCATTGATCCTTTCGAGTATTTGAAAAGGACCATCAAACCTAGGTAGAATCTTTGATTTTCTTTGTGTAGGTAATCTATCCTTCCTAAGATGAACCCAAACTAATTCCCCAGGTTAAAAAACTACAACTTTCTTTTCCTTATTAGCTTGCCTAGAGTAATATTCTACTTGCTTTTCAATTTGTTCTTTGACCTTTGCATGTAGGTATTTAACATATTGGACCCTAGACAAACCATCAGAATTAACCATGTGTTTCATGTTAAGAATGGGAAGCAAGTTAGAGGAGTAAGAGGATTGAAACCATAGACTACCTCAAAAGATGAATAGGAAGTAGTTGAATTTACTATCCTATTATAAGCAAATTCTATGTGAAGTAAACACTCCTCCTAAGTTTTTAAGTTTTTCCCAACCATGCATCTTAAAAGTTGTCCTAAGGTTCTATTAACTACTTTTATTTGTCCATCTGTCTTGGGATGACAAGATGTAGAAAATAAGAGTTTAGTTCTTAGTTTTCCCCACAGAGTCCTCCAAAAGTGACTCAAGAACTTTTGGTTCCAACCAGATACAATGGTTTTGGGTACTCCATGTAGCCTAACTACTTCCTTGAAGAATAAATCAGCTACATGACAAGCATCATCACTTTTGTGGCATGGAATAAAATGGACCATTTTAGAAAATCTATTCACAACCATAAAAATGGAATCTCTCCCTCTTTTGGTCCTAGATAGGCCTAAAACAAAGTCCATAGATAAATCTACCCAAGGCAATGAAGGTGTAGGAAGGGGTTGATATAACGCATGAGGCATAAGCTTTCCATTGGCCCTATGGCATACCTCACATTTGTTACAAAAGTTGATTACTTGGTGTTTTATCTTGGGCCAATAGATATGTTCATGCAGGATATTCAGAGTCTTTTCTATACCAAAGTGACCCATTAAGCCTCCTTCATGGGCCACTTTTAAGATCAAATTCCTATAAAAACTCTGAGAAACACATAATATGTTTCCTTTAAAAAGAAACTCATCCTGCTAATAATAATCTAAATGAGCTTTATTTTGATATAGCTCAAATATTTTAGAGAGTTCAATATCTTCAGGATATAACTCTTTAATACTGTTGAACCCTAATAAGGTAGCATCCATTACAGACAGAAGGGCATACCTTCTAGATAAGGCATCAACCACTATATTTGTTTTCTCTTGTTTATGTTTGATAACATAAGGGAATTGTTCTAAAAATTGAACCAATTTGGCATGCCTTTTATTTAGCTTGTCGTGCCCCTTTAAATATTTAAGTGATTCATGATCACTATAGATTACAAATTCTTGGGGCAAAAGATAGTGTTGTAATGTTTGCATTGCCCTTACAAGAGCATAGAGCTCTTTTTCATATGTTGAATAATTAAGTTGGTCACCTTTAAGTTTTTCACTAAAATAAGCTATGGGGTGGCCTTCTTGGAGCAATACAACACCTATGCCTACATTTAAGGCATTACACTCTAATTCAAATAATTTTTGAAAGTTAGGAAGAGCTAAGATAGGTGCTTGGATTAGTTTATCTTTTAGGTTTTGGAAGGCTTCTTCTTGTCTTGTCTCCCACTTGAAGCCTACATTTTTCTTAATTAATTCTAAAAGAGGTGAGACAATTGTACTAAAATTTGGGACAAACCTCCTATAGGAACTTGTTAATCCATGAAAACTCCTTATATGAACAATATTTTGAGGAGTGGGCCAATTCCTAATTGCCTTAATCTTTTCTTCATCTACCTCAACACCTTTTGCACTTACAACAAATCCTAGGAAGACTATATGATCCATACAAAAAGTGCACTTCTCTAGATTTGCAAATAAGTGTTGTTCCCTTAAAACACTTAAGAATTTCTTCATATGTTCTTGATGAGTTTTTAGTGTTGAACTATAGACTAGGATATCATCAAAGTATACCACTACAAATCTACCCATGAATTCTCTCAACACATGAT
>JAMLFT010006906.1:0-15452 GCA_026544285.1 Pachyrhizus erosus
TGTGCTCTTCCGATCTTAGTATATACATATGTTCAATAAATAAATCAATATTTAAATCTTAAATTCTAATAAGTAGTTAATTAATTAAGATCTATTGTGTCACGTCTGTGTGATAGACCACTTTAAATGAAAGTAATAACTTAAGGTGCTCTTCACCTCTTGATAAATAAATTTATTGGCTTGTTAGGATGACTATTGACCTCTATTACTAGGATAAAGGGACTATGCTTTTGGTACTTGCCTGGTAGAAGGATACAGTAGGTTACCATAAGGTAATAGGGCTTAATAGGAGTAACAAGATAGGAGATGCATGAAGATGACAGTAGCAACAAGTCTCAACTAGGGCAATGACTTTCCCACGTAGGCACCTCTTGCCAACACTATTAAATTTCGATAAGGACCAGTGTCTATAATGTAGAAAAGACCATCAAAGAGTTCGGTGTGTTGTAATTATAGAGGGAAGGCCATATTTGATGACGTGTACATTGTAGCAATACCTGAAATGGAGACTCGGTTACTGGAGGACTAAAAGTGCTATCTAAAGATATAAAGAATCACATGTGAGAATTCAATAATGGAGAATTGTAATGGGTTGACCACAGTATGTACCTAAGGAATGTTTGTAGGCTCTCTATGAGTTATTAGAGGTAGTAAAAGGTGTCAAGTTTGTGACAAGCTCTGAGGTTAAAAGTGATCACTAAATCGACTTGGCGTCTCCGATAGAACGGAGCATTATCATAATTCGGTTAAGAGTATCGTGATTCGATGTACCAAACAAGGTATGTACTCCCGATCATCACCCAAAATGCAAACATGGATAAAATGACGTGTATCCTGTAAGTCCTTCCAGAAGAAGATGATTTGAAGGCATCAAGGGGTCCTAAATACGATTAGTAATGTCTTTAGGTAGGCGTAATGCAGTGAGGAAGACTATGCGAAGATAGTTTTGCTTAGTTCTTTCATTTTTGTGTATGTTTGAGGATGATGGCTTTCTCCTACCCCCACTTTTCAAACACTAATGCCGAAGGTGAACCTGTAGATTTGCAAGCGATAAACGGGGACTATTAGCATGATGACACAAGTAGGCCCTCACCCACAAAGGTGAGTTGACTTAGGAGGAAGACAACGAATTCTTCCTAGATCACTTATCAAACCTTGAAGACTTATCTTTTTGTATTTGGATATATGTTGTTTTATTTCCTTTATGTTGCCGTGTATTGGCTATATAAAACTTTTTTATGTAAATTTTATTAGTAAGTAGTTCAAGGTAATTTTGTAACTTGTTTTTGAATAAATTAAACTTGTGAGCAAATTGTGACAATCATTCAATACTTAAGTTTAGTAATGTATGGTTATTATGGTTATTTATCTTTGTATAACCATCGATCAATTAATATTTATTCTAGAATCTTGTTTTGAAAAAAAAAAAAAAAAAAAAAGCTTGAGAAGGTTTTCTCAAATTCAAGTTGATGTTTATAAGGTGTTTAACAAATTATAAGATTATTATGTCTTTTCCCAAACTAAGGAATACAAGTTTTTACCAACTATAAAGAAGTTTTATAAATTTTTGATAAATTTTGAATTAACTTAGATTTATAAGGGTGTTACAAGAGTGAGGGGTTGCAAACAATGCAACAAAAAAATATGTTGCACAAGGAAACTCGGAGGTGGCAGCATAAATAGGAAGTGGTGGTCCAACAATAGATTTTTTAAATGGACTTATATAAGGTCCATTCTAGGTCTTGATCATTCCTAAGCTAAGTTTGACTCCCTTAATTGGCTCCTAATTAAGATTTGACTCTTCAATCAATTTAATTAATGTCTCTAACTTTTTGAACACTCTAAATAGACATTTACTTATTAAAATTTAAATTAAGCTTAGTCAAATTAATTTTTCTAGTAAAATATTAATTATCATTTTGTTATTAATGAATTAACCAATGTTAACATTAACACTTAATTTTTAATTAACTTACTAATTCTAATTTCTCTCTTCTTTAAATTTTTATGAGACTTTTTTATCACTAAATTATTTGAAGCTTTATTTTTCTTGACAAAAATTCCATTTATCTCCAATTAGGCAAAAATTCATTATCTCACTTAAATATTAAGCAGAAATATTAATTAATTCTAATTAATAAAATTTCTAATTTAATAAAATTTAAGATGTTACACGGTACAATTCTCAAGATTACTCTCTCAAGCTCTAATATTATGTTAAAATAGAGAGATAATTAACTAAAAATCATATGTTTAAATACACATAAAATATGTTTTTATATAGATTAATTACATTAATTATCAATAAATAAAGGATTTTTATTTTTTCTAAATAAAAAATTATGTACCTATAGACTGTTATTAATAATAAAATAGAATATTATATTTTGATTCTCAACAACTTTATTCTAGGATTATTTTCATTTTCATAGGAAAACAAAATCAGAACTCGTAAAACAAAAGGAAATTGTGAGTTAAGGTGATAGTTAAAGGCCAGTTAACTTTTAATTGATGTCAATGTCATAGACAAAAGAGCAAAATAATCTGTAGTTCCGCTTCTTTTTTTCCTATGCTTTACAATCATCGCCAATCACAGACAACACCTTTTCCTTGAGTTTCTCTATCATCTGCAGAAAAGACAAAACAAAGTGTCATTATAGAAAATTGCACCATGCAGCACATGTTTGGATGTGGTAGAGTTTCATGACTCGTACCGAACAAGAATTTTTGGCCCATTCTTTGACAGAGCTGGCAGCACTTCTGATGTGAGAACAGTTCGGGGAATCAAAATTCAAATAATAAGCAGAGTTTTCATTAGCATCAGCAACCCACATATGGTTTGTATGGTCCTTTTCTTTTTTTATAAGATTACAGAAACCAACCTGCATATAATGTAGATACAAGTTTCATCCAACTTATGAAGCAATGCAACTTTATACCTAAACACGTGACACTAACATTCTATTGGTTGCAACAATTGTTCCATTGAAACCTAATCTGAAATATCTACACCTATATGTTTGCCTGCAAAATATGCCCAAAATCATGAGATCACATGTTTCTGTTGTGAAGAAGGTATGAAGGATCAAGCAGTCAATACTGCTAATAAACGCTAAATTATGTTAGTAACAAGCTTAAAGTTCATTGATGGAAATAAATCGTAATCCATATGCATAATGGATATAATCAAAATCACAATAATAAGACAATCCATTGTACTTGTAAAAAAAAAAAAAAAGATAATCCATTGTAATTACCGTAGATCCTGCAAGGTTATAGTTGATTGGTGGAAATGAATCATGATCAATCAATGGAGAGCAAAAGCAGATAGCAAGCATGGAGTTGATGAACTTTTCTGACTGAAAACCACTCATGACGGATCCATCAGTCACGAAAACCCATTGCTTCTTTTGCTGACTTGATGTATAAACCCCTCCCACATGCACAACATATGCAGCAACATCAAAATCTCTGTAAAAATAATGACAAGGCAATGTCAAATATTTTCTTGCTATCATTTTATTATCGGATAACAGAAAGATACATCTAAACAGACTAGAGCATCAAAATACTTGGAAAGAGGGATGTCGCCCAAACTTGACAGCGGGATCGATTTTCTACAGTGGAAAAATGGCCTGCAAATGACAAATATAAGCTGGATTCGGAGTGTCATACCCAGAATATAGCCAAGTAAAAATTCATCTTTTTCCATCTTATCATGACTGTTAGATACCTACTTAAACTGTTCCCTTGCATTAGAAGATAAAGGCAACCACTTGGTAGAAGATCCTCTAGTCTGCAAGTGAAGAATATCAAAATCAGAAGTTGATGGCATTAGTCCAGCAATGGCATATGCTCCTCCTTCCACCAACTCATGTCGCTGCACATTAGTTTACACAAAGAAATTGTGAGAAATCTCATGATCTCCACGATAAACATTTACAATAAGGTAATGAAATAAAGAAAAGGAAGAAAGTATCATAATTAGCTAGGTGTGTAATAGAAAAATTTTGCATACAAAGTTGCAACCACAAAATTATTGAATAATTATGAACTCTAGAAAACACGGCTAATCCTTGTAATTGGCTCAGTAACATTCACCTGCTTCTCGGTTGGATTCCAGATTGTTACTATGCCTTCTTTAGGTTTGTCTTGCCGAGTTTTGTAAGTTAATCCAACTACCCTTAACCTCATAAATGGCGTGACTTCTCTATGTCCCAAGCCAGCATCTTTCAAAGCTTTTTCAATTGTTTTTTCCATTTCTGACTGTCTGATTGCCTGAAGATGGATGTGAAATCATAAATATTTTTCTGCATATAGACTTATAGTAAGGTAGGAAACATAACCTTACATTTATTTTGGTCTTATAAGCAGCAAAAGAACTAAGCTGCTCTGGACTCATATCTGCCATTAGGAACTCAGGTTCTTCAGCTGTCTCCAGCATTTTATAAATCTTAGCGCCTTCACTATCATCACTGTCAAAATAAATATGTGACCTTTCCTTCTGATACTCCGAAATGATGCCATCTACAACAGCAGAGCGTCTGTGTCCATATAGATGATCAGTCAAAGCACAAAAACAAAATTCACATTATGGCTGTAATAATAACAATTGCACCAGCATGGTAAGCACCTGATCATTTTTTTGGCTTTCCTATTTGCACCAGTCACAGATTATATATAATATAAATTTCCTGTTTTATTTTATTATTATGCACTCCATTATGAAGCTAAACAAATTGAAATTTACTGTGGCAACAAAAATTTTATTTGTTGGAAATATTAACAATTAAGTTGGGTCCCAAGTACCACACATAATACCATCTATAGCCATCAAATTATATTATAATTTAACCCCAAAAACTAGTTCTTAGGATGAGGACTTTCTCCGATAGTTCAAGGGTTGCCTAAGTCTTGGTGTTATTGCTTTGGTTGCACACACTAATAAATCTTCTGCTTGCATCTCTCATTCTTCTTTTCTGCATATTTGACTCTGGTGTGTCTGATCACATATTTGATATATGTTCTTTTCTCTCTTCCTTTTCTACATCTGGCTATTTACCTACCATTACCTCTGCCAATGGTTCCAAGACACAAGTCCACGAAATTAGCACCACACATTCTCTGCCATCCCTTACTGTACAGTTCGTTCTTATGTTCCAGATTGCCCTTTTAACCTATATTTTGTCCATTGTCTCACTCAATCCCATGATTTTATCATTACATTTACTAAAAATTTTGTTACCACGTAGGAGTGAACTTCAGGACAAACAAATGACGTCAGATGTGAGCCACATGCCCTATGTTATCTCTCTTCTTCGGGATCTATCTTCATTTAGACATTCTTCAATGAGAAGAGCATTCTCCATTCCAGTCCACGTTTCCTGGAAGTGGTACGTGTTTTCACCCACCAGGCCTCCACCACTCAACTTGTCCACTCTCCAGTCCCTACTCATTGTGAGTGCTTAACAGTTTATTTATTTTTTCAATTCTTTTTTTTTATACTTTGTAGAGATACACTTAACCAACAAAGAAATTTTTTTTTTCTTTCTAGTGGTCCCCAACTTTAGATCCAACTTACAAAAATCGCTACATCACCCAATTCATCTAGTAGCTCATCTATTATGGGAATTGGAAATTTATCTAGCGTTAACTTGTCTATGGTATGATAGTCTTAACAAGTATAACGGGGCTGTTGAAAGGGCTAGTGTTAGGCTTTACAGCATGAACAATCTCCTTCACAATCTTCTCCATCTCTTATTTTTTATAACGAGTATACATGTAGGGTGTAGGAATTTGAGTCTTGTTCTTCAAAATGATAGCATGATCCCAATCCCTTTTAAGAGGTAAGCCTCTCAATTCTTGGAAAGCATCATCAAAGTGATAAGCACCCAAACACTTGGGAAACCCACCCTTAAAATCTATTTGTTAAGAGGGAAGAACCAAACACTTAATACTCCAGCATTTCATACCATACTACTCAATGTGGGATTTAGGCATCCCATAATACCCAAGTTCCAATCATAGTTGTCAAACTATCAAGTTAACTTTTTGATTTTAGGTAGACAAAACAAGTTAACTCTCTATTAAACTCTCTCCTGAGTAACTCTAGTAAACTTGTTAAACTTGCGTAAATGCTCAAGTCAAGAAGCGAGCTAGCAAGTTTGAAATCAAATGTAATTGTTTGCCCCCATTGACCCCACAATGATGGCGTTTTACCTAAACTCGAATGATTTGAAGAAATTAACAAATTTTTAAAATGTTTTTGCTTTAATAACTCATGTTTTTATAAATTTATATGTTATTTATGTAGTTTGATCTTGTTTAGTACTAATCTAGTATTACACTTTATTATTGTGATTTGTTATTTTGCTGTATTATGAAGTTGAAATATTGGATTATTGCTCTATTAACAGTATTTTGCTAAGTGTATGTGGCATGTCTTTTAATATTATTTTTTTTACATTGTGTAAACTAAGAGTTTACAAGTTAACCATATGAGTAAAGTTTTCAAAGCTCCATGAGTGCACGTAGACTCTCGACCCCTCGTTCTACAGCACCTTGACCACAGCATTCCAAGAATGCTTGTGCCTTGCAAAGGGAAGGATCCCCTCTCAACATCTACTTAATCCCTTTGTCTCCCTACTTAATGGCCAATTTTCTGAAATTAGCTCCTATGCTGCCCAAGCATGCCAACCAATCCATTCTTAAAATTACCTCTATACCTCTTAATTTAAAAATAAAGAAATTTTGTTCAATTCACACTCCTTTTACCTTTTCAATTTTGTTTGCTTGCAAATTCCATGGTTCCATACCTTAGCTCCTTTCTCTCTTTAACAACATATTTAGGGATATCTTCTATATTCAGATTCAATTCCTCCATTAGATGCTTGGATATAAAATTGCTAGTAGCTCCACAATTCACTAGCATCAACAGCCTCCCTTCTCCAATATATCCCCATGTCTTAAAGAATTGATTGGAGTTAATGCCTTCATACTTATCAAAGAGAATTGAAGAGTCTTGTTCTCCAATTCCAACATCTCACCAACCTCCTCCTAACAAATGTGCTCTAGTCTCCATTTTTCTCCACACTTAAAACAAAGCCCTCTTACAGCTTTTATCTTGTAGTTCAGCTTGTGTCAACCTCCTTTCCCCAAATTGTTTCTTGCCATTTCATCCTTCCAATGGTTTGGGTTCCAGCTTCCCTTAGTCCTTGCTATAACTTGTAAGTAACTCCTTTGCTTTTGTTGAGCTCCAAAAATGTTTTTTCCATGGAGCTTTCCTTATCTTTCCACCCTTTCTTCTCTTCTGCTGCTAGCCCACCTCTGCAAAAAGAAAAGTTCTCCAATAGCAAGCATTGTCCATCAACTCAAATAAAGACTTTTGAGTCATGCATCTTCAATTCTACCTCTATCTATATCCTCCTTCCGCCCATTCAAGAAAATGCTCTCCAGCATGACTCACTCAAACTTCTTTAGCGGAGTCTATGAACAGCTCAAATTTCCCTTGTACTACATTACCGACCTATTTTGTTTGATGCTCAATAAAGGGTTTATAGATTCTAACCATCGTTGGTTGAATTTGCCAAATAACATGCCTCTTGAACTCCTGCCTACTCAGATGAGTGGCTTGTTCCTCCCACCATTGGTACCAGTTCAAGGCCTAATCCTCCAATGCAATCACTATTGCGTCAAGCTTCTTTTCCTCTCGTATAGAATTTACCTTGAAATATCTCTCTACCAGGCCCACCCATCAATAGATGCCATCTCCGTAAACAACGAAACCCCCACTTTTCTCCCTCTCGCGTCATACATTGGGTGTCAAGTCAAGTCTCCTACCTCCTTCAGGATTGCAAACACAGCCAGCCAATTTGTCTCCCATTAGTCCCTCCTCCGTCTGTAAACCACATCTGCAAACAGAATCGATCTCTGCCTTGCAGCATCTGCTAGAATTCATTTATCTGCATCATACTCTCGATCCTCCACTTCTGTAGACTGCCTATCTTTCCACTCTGGATTCCGTTGTTGCTCTCATAATAACTAGAGAGCTCTGATACCAATTGATAGGTATCAGAAAATGAAATAAAGAACTGAGTCTGAATTTGCATTAATGAAAATAAAGGCATGTATCAGGGTGATGGCAGGTCCTGGGTTTCTGAATTACAAAAGGAAAAGTGAAAACAAGATAAAAAGCAAAGCCTAGGCAATTAGAAAGTGCCCAGCCTCTCCCAAAAGTCCCACTAATTCTAGCCTCCCTTCTCTCTCTTCTAACCACCACGATGCAACTTCCGCACCACTACCCTCTACTGCCTAGCTACACAATTGCACCTTTCTCTCCTAATTCAAATTAGGTACATTGCACCTCAAGACTAAATCAGGTGTACCCTTCTGTTTGGCCTCCTCTCATATACTATAGTTAATGTGGCCTTGGGTCAGCATCAGGCATTAAGAAGTATTCAAATCAGATAAAGAAAAAGGTGGAGATAGATGGGTGAATATTAAGAATTTAAGATATTAAGCTGACACACAAGCCCAATTGACAGTAGGCCAAAGGATCTGGATTGTTGTGTGAGGAGGAAGAAAACAATATTACAGAAAAAAAGAGTGAATTGGAGACCGGAGGCAACATCAACAAATTAGTTATGAACAGGGATTTTATGTGAGGGGTATTTTTTTTATTAGGAACTTGGGAGGAAAAAGTATTCTCTGTCATTGTGATTGTGAGTATTCTCCCACTGACGAGTTGCTACTCTGTGTTTCTTACGAATAACAAGAGAGATAGATGGATAGTTTAAGAAGTCACCTCTGATTGTACAGCTCCATCATTTTATTCTCCATCCTCTCTGATATGACAACAGACCGTCCACTGCTTAACCTAATGAGTAAAATGATTATCAACATCTTTCATTGCATAATTAGCGTATATTTCTGAAAAGTATTTACGGGACATATTTCTAGTGAAATTGTAGATCATCCTTTATTAGAAGTTACCTTTCCTTGTAAAGAATGGGATATATGCGGGTAATTCCAGCCAAAGTTTGTGGTATTAGACCACCATTGCTCTTTATGCATCTGAAAGCCAAAGGATGACCGGCAACCTTACCTGCCAATTAGCTTAAAAAAATAAGCTCAAAGAATAAGATGCCACTTTTCTGTAAAAATGACAACATTAACATCCACATAATAAAAGATGCTTACAAAATCCTAACCGTTCTGCCCAATGAGCTCTATGTGTTCCATTTATATGCAGCAATAAACTAACTGTTGATGACACCTGAAATTAGAACAGAATCTGAAGAAACCATCTGACAGGATATATATGTATATTACTCAATCATAATCCTAAGCTGTAAAAAACCTCAAGGGGTGAAACTGGCCCATTCCAGCCACATAATCTTGCTCCCAAGATCTGCATGAGGCATATGTAAACAGAATTCAACTTTATCAAAGTGGTATAATCAAGGAAAGTAAGATATACAACAACTAAACACAACACATTACTCGAAGCTTCTGCCCCACAAACAATCTTCCAGCAGCATATTGCTTTGACAATGGAACATCTAAAATAGCATTCATCGAATACCTGCAAGGGAGAATCATTCTGTATTTCAGGGACCATCATATATCTTGCAATCAGACAGCATAATAGTTGAAAGTCTTACCATCCATCAGTTAGTTCAACTTTTACTGTTTCTGCTCCCTGAGTCCTAGTTTGTGTCTCAAAATGAGTCCTACTTTCTGCTACACGACTATAGTGAATGCTTGAAATGCATAGAACCATCATTGAAGAAGGTAATGCATCCCCTTCAAGAATTCTCTTGATGGTAGAACGGTGGCCATGATTCACTTCCCTTTCATATCTACACACCAAATGTCAAGTTTTATCATTTTAGAGACAGCGTATGTTGCCTTAGAGCAGTCACATACCTGTACTTCAATTCCTCAAGCACATTTGATATAGTCAAAAAGTTTCCTGCAGAGCTAGCTGGAAAGTATCTCTCATAGCATGCCAATTTCCAGACAATCCACTTGTAATGATTCATGACCCACCTAGTAATGTGCAACAGAAGTGTAAAACTAAGATAAAAGCGTTGTTTGAGTGCAACAAGTAATACATATGAAAAACACCAAAGAGCACTGTAAGTACAAAACTCCCCTAAATTATAAAATTTAACTTCAAAAAAACTTAAAACTCAACAATGTATTTCCATGTCATCCAGATAACAATTCAATATATACCAAAATGACTTTCTGACACACTTCAACACAATTAGCTAACTACAGATAACAATTGAATATAACAAGTTGCAATGACTTTCTGACACACTTCAACAGAACCAGCTAACTGACCTAACCTTGTACAAATCAAAAATCACATGGCAAAGTTACTCCTTAGCAGGTTTCACAGATACTGGAAGTAAAAGTTCAGGATAGAAATTTACTCTTTAGTAGCAAAATGCATAGAAGCTCCATGGTGAGCCAATAGATTGAGAAAAGCTTCTGCTCCCATACCATCGTCACCTGACCCTTCATGAAACACATACTTTGCTGCATTAACTGACGTCACTTGCCTGCTCAGGTTGGGAAAATGCTGAAACAAAATTCATTTCAGTGCACAAAGTGTTGCCAGTGCCAAGATTATCAGGTCCTAGCAGAAATGTACAGATTACACTCACGACTTTATTCTCTAATGGAGGCATAACAAAAAAATCCTTGATGTACATCCTTGGATACTGAAATGGATATCGGGTAGAAACCTCTCTTTTGCATCCAGAAACACCAGAGGACAATTGAGACAAATCTGAAGATCAAATACCACAAATAGCTGTTGCAACTAATAAAAATCAAAAGGATGTACTTAAAATTCTTAACCTATGCTTACCATGAGGAGATTTTCCAACATCCTGCTCTAAAGGAACAGAAATTGTGGAACTACGAGGTCTTTTAAAGGGAGAAGCAGTTACACGCAATCCTAGTCTCCGTTTTCCACTAGCAGGTTGCTTATTGTTTGTTTGATCTGTGTTAATGGTATTGGAAACATCAACAAATGGCCTGCATATTGACACGCCACCTGTATCAACTTTTGAAGAAAAACCATTCAGCGAAGAATCATTTGCTGAATAATGTAGTGATTGGTTCCTGCTATACAGAGGCTTCTGTCCACAAGCATTGGTACTTTTCCTGCTATAACCACTCTCTTCCCCAACAGCATCAAATTTCGTTATTAAGTTATTCCCATCACCTTCACAAGGAAACTTGGTTGGCAATTCTCTTTGTCTAGAAGACTGCAAGGGGAAAGTAAAACTCTTCATCTTATAATTCCTCTCGGATGTCACCCGACGAACCAAAGGAGTACTACAATCAGCTCTTCCACTAGAGGCAGCCGTGTCTATTTGCCTCTTAAATGGAAACGAAAATATCGAATTTCCAGAGTCCCCTCCTTCAAACAAATCTCCCACATCCGGGTCACCAAGAAGGCTCCGAGCACGCTGCAGCGCATCATTGGAAATGGATAAAGACCTTCCACCAGCAGTGTGGAATTTAATTGGAGCTTGCTTGGATGCATTATTTTCTTCAAAATCAATACCATTCTTCAATGCATGACCACTACCAATCAAAGGATTGTTGATAACTCTATGTAGCTTCAATTGAGGTGATTCTTCTTCTTCTTCTTTGTCTTCTTCTCGCAATTTATCTGTATGGTTATGACTTTTGATATTACTGTGAATAGTGTCTAGCAAAATCTTTGCTCTAACCAGACCATTAGGAGATATGGTAACTTTTTTCCCAGAGCCTGTCGTGAAAAGAGAATTCGAGAAGCTGAAACTATCATCTTTCGCACACTCTTCACCTGCAATTTAGTAATCAAGATCACACATATTAAATAATAAAAATAATAATAATAATAACGAGGCTTTTGAATAATTAATATTTTGCAACTTCAAATTATTCAAGCAAACCAATACCTCGAGCAACGGTGTCGTGGGAAGGGAGAGTTGGAGCGCCTGCGGGAAAAAGGATTGGTAGAAGAAAATAATAAAAAGAAAAAGAAAAATGATATTTTTTGGAATTAGAAAATGAGTTTGAGAATTGGAACCTTGGAGAAGAAGGTCGAGCATGGAAGGGAGGGGAATGGGAGGGGGCGAAGGTGAAGAAGGATTGGAAGCGTATTCTTGGGAGTGTTCCCAGTGGAAATTGTTTGGGGAGTGGGAGAGTATTTGCCATGTTCTCATTGTTTTCCTTTGTTCGCAATTTTGGGGAATCCACGTTAGGGATTTTTATCAGTTTGGGGATGGCGGGAAAGTTTCGATTCTAAGCTCCACCAAGGAGGCAAGGAGGAACCACTGTTTGTTGAACAAAACAAAAAACACAATTTCACCAGCATTTACTCTATTTTTTAAACTTGTAAGTTTAATAAAATAAATATTTATTTTTATATAATTAAATTTTAGGATAAATATTAAGATTGGCGGAATGAAATTGTACTTAAGTTCTTATGTTTAAAGCTTGTGATTAAAAAAAAAAAAAGTATATAGTTGGAGAGAAGATCCACTAAAGTCAACAAAGCTTTTTCATTTTGAATCAATAGCATAATGATAAAAAAGAATTATATAATAAATAATTTTTTAATATATAAATTATATTATAATCAAATTTTTTAGTAAATAATTATTTAAAAGATAAACTAATTTTTAATTACTGATTTTTAAAAACATAATTAAATTAAAATTAGAAATAAAAATAAATATGATAGATGAAAATATGTTAATTTGAGATTATTAAAAAATGATTAATTGCAAAAATTGCATCTAAACTACACATCTAAAGTAGAGAAAATAAAGAATATTTAGAGTATTTGATTAAAAGATTGAAGATAGTGATATCATGACTTTTTAAGTTGTAATTTTTTTATTTTTGTTATATATATATATATATATATATATAAGGAAGCAAAAAAGAAAACTATATCATAGGAAATAGATTATCACGAAGTTTGCATGGAGATAAATTCTCAAATAAGAAGGTGATTTTTGAAGAATGACTAATAGTTTAGCATATTCACCCATCTTAACCAAGTTGTACAATGATTTTTTTACGATAGATATGACGCAGGGAAAAACACAATTTTCTAGTCATTTAACTTCATATTAAAGAAACTCATTAACAACAAGATAATAGCAAAGTTAGAAAAACATTCAATTTCATTAATATATAAATTCTTAATCTCATACTCTAACCACAACCTATTGGTAAAATCAATAATGTAATATTTTTTACTCAAAAATAAAGGAGAAGTTCTCATGATAAAAAAACATTTAATTTCATTAATCTACAATTTTTTTTCTTTGTTGTTTACAAGATGTTATTATTGATAGGTTAAGTTATGAAACCCATGAATTTTCACTAATATGACAGGAATATGTAAGACCAAATTATTTTAAATATCACGTATAATGGATATGATAAAGGGTTATTCAAAAAGGAGGAGACTTTTGGAGATTTTTTGTTAGAAGGATCCTTGACAATATTAAGGAATAAACTTAGAAAATAGTCTTAGATTTTTTTTTACCAATCTAGGTCCAAGCTTATTGGGCTTTTCTCAGAGTCCATCTTGGATTCAAACTCATATTTTCTATATATAGAATGATTGAGCCTCGAGACTTGACTACTTAACATAAGTTTTATTGGATCTTATATTTTGGGTCAAATAATGTAAGATTCTTTTTTACCTTGTATTTTGGGCCATGTAATATATAATTATTTTGGGTCTTGTATTTGGATCATATAGATAAGTTTGGGCTTAAAGCCCAACCTCCAGCTACCCCTTTCCATTTTTTGACCCATTTCACCCATTTTTAACTACTAAAAAAATCTTCAAAAATTCTTCTCTCATCCAATTGCAACAAAACTTGGAGGACACATTCCTTATATTATTCTCAGACTATCTGAAAAAATTCGCATCAAAATTCCGCCTCTACATACGATTTTCCATTTTTCTTGATTTTCCGCATTTTCGGCCACTAAAAAAATTATTAAAAATTATTTCCTTTGTAAAAAATTATGAAACTTGGGGAACTAAGAGATAATATTTTTCTAAGGATTCCTACAAAAAATTGAATTAAAATTCGTTGTGTAGCTCAAGATATGAACTTATGTCTGCTCAAAAAAAGTGTATCTACTTGTACAAAATGGGCAATGGCATATTAGCCTATTATAGGGGGGGGGCAGCTCCTCATCAAACCACGCCCACTCTGGTTTGGTCTGAGGCTGCCACGGGGCTTCCCCCCTCACGTTCCCACCATGTTGTGCGAACATACAAACCCATGGCAAGGTTGATTGAATCGTTTTGATCATCCAATGCCGAAATTTGGCCCATTTTGGCCGAATTTTGGTGCGTGGGCTGTAGGCTGTGGGCAGGTGGCGTGATCATCCTAGCACCAAGGATGCAACTGAAATCGCCGCTAGATTTTCTAGTGGGCTGGTCAGTTGTTGAGGTGCCGGGCTAGTCATAACACAAAAAACTAACGCATCGTAGCCTTCTTGGCATAGAAACGTGCGGTTAATCTTGATCGAACCCGGTCAAGTAGGTGGGTGGCGTGGCTTGTTCTAGCTCCAACAATGCACTGACCACGGTGTTGAGGAGCCGGTTGAGACACAACACTAACAACGCATCATTGCCTTCATGGCATATAAGCATGTGGTGAATCTTGGTTGAACCTGGCCAAGTAGGTGGGCTTTGTGGCGTGACTTATCTAGCATCGACGATGCAACTGACATCGCCAGCTAGAATTTCTAGTGGGCTGGGCAGTTGTTGAGGTGCCGAGTGATTCAAACTACTATAAGCAACGCATCATTGTCTTCATGACAAGTATGCGGTATCTTGATCGATCTTGGTCAAGTAAGGTGGTCGTTGGGGTGTGGCTAGTCTACCTCCAACAACAACGCATCGTGGCCTTCTTGGCATAGAAACGTGCGGTGAATCTTGATCGAACCCGGTCAAGTAGGCAGGTGGCGTGGCTTGTTCTAGCTCTGACGGTGCACTGCCAATGTCAACTGGAATCCGGTTTTGGTGCCTCTAGGCATCATAAGGATACTAGAAGGCTGGGCTGTTGTCGAGGAGGAGTCGGTCGAGACACAAAACAAAACAACGCATCATTGCCTTTTTGGCATATAAGCATGCGGGGAATCTTGGTCGAACCCGGCCAAGTAGGTGGGCTTTGTGGTGTGCCGGTAAAGTCACAACACTATAAGCAACGCATCATTGCCTTCATGGCATATAAGCATGCGGTATCTTGATCGATCTTGGTCAAGTAAGGTGGTCGTTGGGGTGTGGCTAGTCTGCCTCCAACAACAACGCATCATTGCTTTCATGGCATTTAGTGATGTGGAATCTTGATCGATCCCGGTCAAGTAAGGTGGTCGTTGGTGTGTGGCTAGTCTGCCTCCAACAA
>JAMLFT010006907.1:0-15452 GCA_026544285.1 Pachyrhizus erosus
GTAAAGTTTAAATTTAATTAGTATAAAAAAACCCTTTTTGTATAATTTATTAATCTATTTCTACCACATTTCTTTTTGTACAAGAATAAGAGAAAAACTCAATCAAGTAATACAACACATAACTTTTTACTTCATATAATAATTTATACGTCAAATTAATTATCTTATGAAGTGATGATTATTTTATATATACACGTATTGTATTATTTTTTATTTTTACCGATATACACATGTTGTAACGTGTCTTGCAAACATCTATAAGTTTCGAAAATTATTTTTCCAAACTAACCACACATGTTTCAATTTGCACATTTGAAACTTGTGTACAGGTGTTTATGAAATTTTAAAGTTAGATTTACTTATTTTTAATCAATACCCTACCTATAAAATTGTCTTATACATTAAATGATTATAAAAAATTTCAACTTATAAAGTAATTATTGTCCAACATAAAAAATTTACAACAAAAAAAATAAAAAAAATTCTTTATTAATGATATTTTGTATATTTAATCATTCCAATTAAAATATATGAATAATTTTAAAAAAATTATTCTTTATTTTTATCTTTTATTTTTTAAAAATAATAATTTTAATGATTAATTAATCTCAATCATTCAAATTTAAAAAATAAATAATAGGAATGGAGAATAATTCAATTTAGTAACTTGATTTCTTTTTATTCTCTCTCTGCATATCTTAATTTTTTTAACTCTTGTTTTAAACTAACTTCGCATATATGTTTGCGTAACTTTTGAGTCAACAAGGAAAAGAAAAACTTTGAAAAATTCATTAGGAAGTATGTGTGGTCTGTTTGTATTATGTTTAATGGAGGGACAAACAGTTAAGCTTTCTTTTTAAGAAGAGAAGTTTTCATTTTGGTGTTACGTACGGTTCGAGTTTTGATGATCTCCTGTGGGTATAATTTTCGTTCACGGTTCTTGTTCTTCCTAAATTGATAAAGCAGATATGCTTGATAAATTGCTTAGTGCTGAAATTTAGCTGCTATTTTTTTTTTTTAATTAAATCCATTATATCCTTTTCTTCAAGTCCACAAATCAAATAATAACTTTGATATTTTTTTTCTAGTTCAATAAAATATTCTTAATGAAGGTTATTTAATGTTGGAAAAATGTTCATGTGTTATTGATTCATTTTAGAACCATTTTTTTAAAGGATATTTCATTTAAGAACTTAATGGTATGAAAATAAGGAATAAAGTTTTGTCCATTTTCTTATACCTAAAAGTTTAAGAATAAGTTGACACGCATAATTAAAAGTTGTTCGCACAATTAGTTCATTCTTAGATCTCGCATCTGAGTCTCTTAATTAAGGTATGAGATTCAAATAAATTTTTTTAAAATATTTCTTAATTAAAACAGAAAAACTTGACAGGCATCGGTTTCAGAGTTAAATATTTTTGGTTTGAGAAAATTATGGTGGTACTAGTTTTTATTTGTTTGTTAATATAAAGTTATCTGTACAAAAAAAATTATAACAAAGAGAGAGAGAAAGACAGAAAGAAAAAGAGGTATAATTAATAACAGAGAGAAAGAATGAAAAAAGTATTGACGCATAAATTGTTATATGAATTTTACAACTCTTCTTTTAATGTCAGTTATTGTTTTGCATTATCATTTGAATTGTATCCATTTCCATGCATGGAGTTAACATTTTTTTATTGGATTATATCGAATGCTGTTTCTGGATAATCTCATTCAATGTTACAATTCACCATTTATTGGGTGGAGTAACAGTGCTTATGGTCAATGATATGAAAATAAATATGAAGAAATAAATTGAAACTAAGTTTGATGAAATTTTTATGTTGTCCGAAGTGTAGTGCAGTGAAGGTATATGATTAACTCCATTTTACTGGGGGATCTTGAAAAGTTAGACATCGATAACTTGGGAGCAGGGGGAGGTGAATCTCCTCCCTTACCCTTGATGGGGACACAAGTTCTAGAGACTTAGTTATTATTAAGATTGAATACTATGTGCATTATTTGGATTTTTTTTCTGCTGCTTGCTTGCTAAATAAATAAAGAACGACTTACAATGTCTTCAGGATTGCAATATGATATAGTAAAACGGATGGGTATCTAATGCAAATTTAGGGATTAAATGTAATTTAAGGGTTCGTCCTTCTATCTAACTGTTCATGCTACTTGTGTTGTGTGTCTACAGATAATGGATCTGTTTGGTGCTGGGGCTACAATATATGTATCCTTAATGTGCTTGAAATCCCTTGGTGGAAATAAATTTCAGAAATTCCTTGTTCAGTTATTCTTACTTATAAAATTTTGTTGATTTATATATGTTGTTTATCAACATCCTTGACTATTACATGGATGGTCAACTTGGCATCAATGGAGAGGACTTTCATAGCGGAAAATATACTGATGGAGATTATTCTGTGGTGCCTTGTTTATTGAGTAAGTTTCTCGACTTGCACCCCCCTGATTCTTCATCAACAACAACTGTTCCAGAAGCAGAAGGCCAAGCATCACTAAAGGTATAACATGAATTGTCATTTTGCATTTGTTTTAAAACAAAAGCAACTCATGGTGCGTGTCTCCCAGAAATTATTAGATAATTCCAAATCACCATGTATCCGTGCTCTTTGCCAATCTCAATATGACATAGTCTAGTTTTTCAATTTATAATAAATAATTAATAACAGTCAATTACGTATCAGTATCAATATGGAGACTAGTAATTTCTCTTACCATGTAATAATTTCTCTTACCTCACTAGTGAGTCCTAAACTGTTTCCCAGATAATTGCTGTCAAAGCAGGAGGAATGATGTCTCTGTGTATAGATAATCTTGGGGCCCTCTGGATGTGGGGAAATTGTCCTCAACAAAGCAAAGAAGGTGACTTCTCTCTTATAAGCAATTTCACTCCAACACCAGTTTGGGATTTTCATGGTCACTCTGTAGTTCAAGTAGCATGTGGAAATGAACATGTTGTAGCACTTGTTACTGCTGGAGAATCATACAAGGGTGTGGATGATCTAGTGTGCTACACTTGGGGTAACAACAGCCATGGTCAATTAGGCTTAGGGGATATGAAGAATAGGCCAAGACCAGAAGTGGTGAAAACATTTGATCTTGAATCCCCTTGGGCAATTTATGAGGTAGCATGTGGTGCCTTTCACACTGCTTTGCTCACTCGCAAAAAGAGACATAGTGACACATTAGAAAGCGCATGTTGGACATTTGGCCTTGGGGATAATGGACAACTTGGACATGGAACAACACAAAGCACATGGCTTCCTGAACCTGTTAAAGAATTGCCACAAAATATGCATATTGTTTCTGTTGACTGTGGCTTGTTTCATACTTGTGTTGTTTCCTTTGATGGGGATGTGTGGTCATGGGGAATGGAGAAGGGTCTTGGCTTGTGTCCTGATGATAGCAATGATGGAACACATTCTGGTGATGCTCTTTCTCCCCTTCTTATCTCATGCAATCCATATCAACCTAAGTTTCCAAAACCAATTCAAGTTGCATGTGGGGCTGCTCATACTGTTGTTGTTGCACAAAAGGGTTTTAAGCTTTGGTCTTGGGGTAGAGGAAGGAGTGGAGTTCTTGGAAATGGTAAGACTATGGATTATTACACTCCCACCATGGTGTTATGGCCTCCACTTATGGAAGATTTCAAACAAGAGAAACTACATAGTTCTGGTGAGCATGATCAAGAGGAGACTGAAGGAGTCACAGAAACAGATGAAAGATTATCTTCAGCATTGAACCAATTGAAGTTGCTTCAAATAAAGCTATCTATAATGGAAAGATATGCTAGTATACTTCATGGTTCTATCTTTGGAGAACCTTTTGATGAGCAAGATATACCATTTTCATTGCAAAATTCAAGTGCATTTGACATTGCAAAGGAATGGGAGAATATGTTAGAGGCAGCAGATCCTACAAAGCTAATTAAATTGGAGAAGCTCTACAGAAACATGCTTGCTGGTGTGAAAGATAAACTAATGAAAAGAAGGATCAAGGAGATTATAAATGAATGCCTACAACCTTCACGGGTGGAAAATTAGAATATGTAAAAGTAAACCATTCTGGTCAAAGGATTGTACATAAAATTTAATAAGTTAATTGTGTCAAAATTATTGTTTGTCTTTTCTTTTGTATCGTTGAGAGTATTTTTGTAAGCCTTTATTGTGTGGTTGAGTTTTGTACAGAGTTGAGCGCCAATTACCCTCAATTTTTATGTCATAAAAGTTTAGTTTGCTATATTCGGTAGTTATGTCCATCGTCTTGTTGCAGTATGACTTGCTCCTTACTCTCCTTAGTCAATTGAAGATATGCTTGATTGTTATTTTATAAGTTGTTTTTAAGAAAATGTTAACTAAAGCGCTTAAAGTTGAACTTCAGGATCTAAACGTACTGAAGTTTTATGAGAAAAAAAAGTATTTGTTACAGACTTGCAATTTTATATTAAGTAAATGGTGAATTTAATCCTTATAATTTATAATTTTTTAGAATATATATATAATTATAATTCGTCACTCATATTAATCTCTTCATTAAGTAAGATCTGTTTTATTTAATGAAGGTGCTAATATGGCTCACCCCATATGATACATAGCACACATGTTGATGACATGCGTCATTGAGTGCATCATGTATCATGTGTTATGGATATATTACGTGATATGTAAACTTTTGAATTTATGATACAAAGTTACTTAGTCTTTGAAATTGTAACATGATGCTCTTTAGTTTTTAAAATCGTAACGCAATCTGTTTTAGTTCCAAAATATAGTGAAATTAAAAAAAAATCTTTTCATTCTCTTTTATTCTTCAAAGTAAAATCAAGTCTCATAAACATGTAGATCTTTTGCAATAACTTATTCAATTTGATTTTTATGTTTTATTTAGTTGCCCCATCATCCTCTACAACAAAGTTAGCATCTTCATCAGAAAGAATAACTAATGCACAACCTTGTAAGGATGGTTGATAAAGATGTGTATGTACTCCTCTTCCTCCTTATGGCTATCACTAACTCAAAGCACTAAACAATGCATTTCATTTCTCAAACTATCGCTCTCTGCAATATGAAGCAAGTTAAAAATTATGTCGTTCATGTATAATTTTTAAATTAGAGACTCTTGAAAAACTACAGTTATCAACTCTAACATAAGAGCATAAGACCCACAAAAAAGTTATTAATATCTCGATATAAAATTATATAATACAAATGCTCTTACTCACTTTAGAGAAACTAAATTTATATTTTAATAAATTACAAAAAAAATCCATATTTTAATATAATAAATATTTTTTCTTAATAAAAACTTAATCACTCGTAAATGTGTAAAATCAATCTTAAGAATTAATATTAATCAAACTTTATTTTAATGTGTGACATTAAAAATTAAAACAAATATTATCAAATGAAAAGTAGAAGTTTTTTATATCTTAAAATGCATATCAGATAACAAAATTAGATAATATTATATTATTTTATTGTGTGTTTGAGATTAACAAAACAATGACATAATATTGTATAAATTAAAGTTAAATTGATGGCAAAACTTCATAAAGGTAGAGTTACATACATCTTTTTGAGCATTAACTTTAATGTATTCCTTGAATGTGTGTGTGAATATATAAATAACAAAAAATATGTATATTTTTAATAAAATCACTTAACTCAATTAATATATAATTTTAATAAGAATATATATTGAATTAAATTCCAATTTTAAATTGTTTAATTATATAAGTAGAAAAATAATCTTAGATAAAAGATTAAGCATACATGATAAAAGTAATTTATGTAGTCAAAATTCATTTTGAATTGGAAAATAATAAAGGAATAGTATCATTGACAAAAATAAAATAAAATAATTTTTTTTAAAAAAAGTTACCAAAAAATTTGTTTATTCCTTTGACACATCTTTTGACAAAATAAAGGAGAAGGAGGAGGATTAAATATCACCTTAGATATATCTACTTAAGTAATTATGGTTCTTTTTTGTTGATCATGATATTGGTATGAAATATCCATTGTCAAAAATATTGATGAATTTTCGTTAGGTACTGTAGGTACACACAAGGTGGTTATTTTACTCTCAACATAATTTATTTCATACATAATATCAAGATTCAAATCATGAATCATTTAATTAAGGAATACAAATTGCTATAACTTGTACCAATCAATTTTGATATTTAAGTTATTGCGATAAATATTAATAATTTCTAATTATATGACAATATATAGGGTTGATTTGTTGCGTTTATTTTTTTTTAAAAGAAGAGCTTTTTAATTAAATAAGTAGTTTTCTAGTTTTTTGATGTGCTTATCTAAACTATTTATTTTAAAATAATTTTTTTTCAAGAAGAAATTTCTATTTGCTTCTTAAAAAATAATTATTTTATAAATCATTTTTTTCATAAACACTTGTTTTAAGTTTAAACAAATTGACCCATAATTGAATCACGGTGAAAAAAAAAACTTTATATTGTCAATGTATTTTAATTTTAGTTAAATTCCTTTTGCTATTCTTCTAATATAATTATTTAAATTTCATTTATTATAATATTAGTTAATTTGATATTACTCAAGTTGTTGTATATTTTAATAAATAAATTATTATTTAGAATATAAAATATTTATTTAGTCTTGTTATTTCAAATATTTATGACATCAAATAAATCTTTTAAAAATTGAAAATAATTATGATATTATACTCATGTAATGTTATAAAACTCAAATCCTTGATTGACTCCATAAATATATTATATTAATGAATTATTGATTGAAGTAACGTGTTACTAATTAAATTACATGAAGTAGTAAAATTCATAATAACATAAATTATTAAAGGTATAATATTATATTTGACGTAAATATACAAAAATTGTATTATTAAAGGTATTAAAGGTATAATTATTAAAGGTAAAGCTTCATTTTTTTAAAACTCATTAGAAAATATTTTGATATTTTTGTACAACAGAATAATACTGTATTTACACATATAAGTACTATATTTGTTAATTACATTTTTAGTTTCTGAAAGTATGACCATTTAATTTAATTTCTATTTAATAGTTTTTTATTTTCTTAATTTTAAAAATAATATAACCAATTGTAAAAAAATCACATTTAAAACTAATTTAAAATAACATATTCTTAAAAAAAATTGAATTTACTATAGTTATCTATCTTAAAAATAAATTATTTTTTAATAAACACTTTTCAAAGCAAATAAATGGCTAAATTCATCCCTAAATTGTCACTTGTGCTCACTTTAGTTCTTAAATTTTACAAAATTAGAAAAAAAAAATCCTTGAAATTGTCCTCTATTACTTTAATTTGTTCCAACTTTAACTTTACTCTATTAACTTTAACGAAAGAGAGACTAGAATGAAAGTAACATCTTCCTCCTTTCTTTTTCGTTTTCTTATCTTAGTCCTTCATTCTTTCTTTTTCTGTCTTTATCACACCACCATTTATGGTGGCCTCACAACCCCATCACCACAGTTTATGCTCTCATGGCTTCTCTTCTCCATCACGCAGTCTCTCTTTGTCTTTATCACATCACTTGTTTGTCTAAATTCCCAAATTAAAACAAGTAAAAAAAAGTGTTTCTTGGTTATTTTGTACTTGTTTCCTACAAATGTGTCTTGACGAATTGGAAATTGAATATATGTTACTATTGAAGAACATAATTGTTTGCAAAAGATAAAATATTTTAGAAAAAAATATCCCTAACATGATATGAACTTTTTCTAGTGAATAATAGTATATATGATTCATGTTATTGACATAACCTTCTCAAGCATCATGTGTTGTTAAACTAAATATTTAAGCAAAAAATTGATTTTATGTTACTTTTATTTTATTAGCAAGTCACGATTAAAGTCAAGTTACTTTTTCTATTTTTAATTTAGTTTTAAGACAATTCATGAACCCAATTCATATCATTTTATTGTAGATAAAAAAAGAATTAATTTATTCCCTTCAAAATGGAGTGGCTATTATAATTTTTTGTTCCCTAATTAATCATCATTCTTTGGTATTGATAGTGGGTATTGTAATTGTAGTACCATGAGAGGTGTCCAAGGTGACACGAAAGAGAAGAGAGGTTGTGAGAGGAGAAACAGTGGTGGCAGTGGTGAGATTGTTGAAAATGGCAACGTGGAAAAGATAGAAAAGGAAAGAACAAAGGAGAGAGAGAGAAAAAAAAAAAAAAGAGATATACATAGTGTTATAGTTAACAAGATAGAGATAACAAAAGGATTAATGCCACGGAGAACAATTTTAAGGACGTTTTATTAATTTTATAAAATTCAAGGACTAAGTGAGAGTGAGAGAGAATTTCTAGTACAAATTTGGCTTTATACTCTTTTTAAGCACAAACATAATGTCCTATATTTACTGTATGAAAACAATTATTAAGTTGATAATTTTTTATTTTAATTATATATTATTTATTAAATTATATAAAATTATTATTAGTTAAATTATACAAAGTCTTATACATTTATTTATTAAATATTTTATTTTTGAATAAACATTGTGCAAATAAAAATAGGTAAAATAATTTTATATTTAATGATGGAAAATAAAAGTTGTGAACAATCTAATTCAATATATAGTAGTATCCATGTTTGGAGGCTAAATTATGGCATAATATCCGAGTGTTGTTTGGTGTTATATCCATGCTTCATGGGTAATGATGAGGCATAGTATGAGATGGAGAATTCGCAATGGGGGTTCAATTAATATACGAAGACAACCATGGTTAAATTCCATAAACAATCCTTTTATTTAAACTACTCCTCTAAGTGGTCTTGAGAACTTAACTATTGGTGATCTTATTGACGATGAGTCCCATAAATGGAAGAATGATCTAATTGAGACTTTATTCAATCACACAGATGTTGTTGCTATCCAATCAATACCTCTCTTGAATTTTTCGAATGATGATAAGTTGGTATGAAAACTTAGTCCTACTTGAAAATATATTGTTAGAAGTGCATATCATAATATTATGAAATGCATTTGGGATAATGAACACCTCATAGCTATAGGAAATTCGATGTTGGTATGGAAGCTTGATATTCCACCTATGATTAAGGATTTCACTTGGAGAACTCTTAGGGGTTACATATCAACCAGGTAGAGTTGAGCATAAAAGGTGTTTTTGTCCTTGTAATTATTGTTTTCGCTCAAGTTGTAACATCCTATTTTTGGATTTAATGAAATTATAAATTTAAAATGAAGAAATTTACTTCTTTTCCTCTTCTCATATTTTAATTTATTTAAAATAGGATTTTAGAAATTTATTATTTATGAAAAGAGATATTATCTAGTAAATAATATTCAGAGAAAAGAGAAAGAGAAATATTTTTAAGAATTTTAGTTAGTTAAGATTAAATTAAATTAAAATTAATTTAAAATGAAAATATAAACTAATTTCTAAATAGAAAATAAATTATGATGTTTCAAATAAAACAAAAATGAAAGAAGGGAAGAATAAAAAAATGAGACAAATCAGAATATAAATTTTTTAGGAGTTAAAAATAAATTTTTTTGAAATTAAATATGATTAAATAAATATTTTAGATTAAATAAATAAATTTTTATCAAATAAAATAAATATTGAAAAAAGAAAATTTAAATTAGTGAGAGAAAAATATAAATAAGTTTTAGGATTTTTTTTTGAAGAATTTAGAAATTAGAAATAAAATTATTAAAAAATAAATAAACATAAATTTAAAGAAAAAGAGAAGAAAGGATAAAAGAAAAAGAAAAGAAGAAAAAGATAAGAAAATGGGAAATGCATAGCTGGGATTTGAAACCAAGCCCTGCAAATTGGGAAAAGAAGAGTGTCAGACGTACCAGCTAGGTTACCCCATTCAGGGTGCTAAAGGAACGGTCCAACTAAAACAAAAGGGTAAATCGCTGAGTTAGAATAAAAATAAAAATGCGAAACTAAAAAGTGGGTGTAGGCAAGATTTGAAGACACGACCTGAGGGACCGAAAGAGAGTTAGAGTCTAGGATTTACCATTTGACCGCTAGACTCATTGCTGTTATTTTTATGAATTCAAATATGCTTAAATTATCCTTAAAAATGTTTACCATCATTGAAGCAACTTCATTACGTCCTTCAACCTCAGGGTCACTTTGCAATTTCGTTGTACTACCAAGATACACGTTGCCATACCCTGCGACCTCCCTAGCTAGCTACCTTTGACCTATGGTTGCTTTGATTTAAAGGAAGGAGGCAGAAGAACGTCTATAAATACTCAAGCAAATTTGAAATCGAAAAGAAAACACAGAGAGCTTCCTCTTCTGAATTCTACTTGATTCCTCACTCTTGTTGCTTCATTTCAATCTTGTTAGCTTCGGAATCATCCACACTTCGATTCTATTGAAGAAATTTGACGAATCGATCAAAGAATTGCAATTTCATAGCATCACCAAAGTTTCGTCAAAGCTTCACCAAAAAACTTCAATACAGGTAAAAGGATTTATCTTTACTTCAAATTTGGTTTATAGAATCGTTCTAAATTTTTCTAATTAGATTTCCTGAAAATTTGACATTCTAAGATAGGAAAATTCACTAAAAATGGATCAAGTTTAAAATTATGAAATTTTGAACTTACAAAGTCATGATTCTCTTTACCTAGGTAGTTTTTGATGAAATTCATCATTGAATAAGTTTTGAAACTAATATTAGAAGAATTTTGGCTATATAAATTACCATTTTTGACAAATTATAACACAATTGAATCGAACTCAAAGGCTCGGTACAATTTGTGTACAACACTGCAAAAATTCAAATTTCTAGGTAGAAGATTAAGTCACTAACCTCGAATTATGGCCATTTTGGGTCAAGAAAATAAAAGCAATTCAAAGAATAAGAGAAAACAAGGAGTAGAGTGAATTTGAATGTGTTTTTGAACTAGAATGTACCTCTGGTTTAGAGGTTGAAGAAGAAGATGAAAAAATGATCATTTTGCCCTTCATTAGAAAAATTACCAAAATACCCCTAATTAGAATGTTTGAAATTTCTCTGTCATTTTATCCAATAAATTTTTGAAGTAAAAACAAGAGGTAGGTCTACTCCTGTGTAAAAATATTTTAAAATTTCTGAAGGTTTGAATAAAATTAAACCTTGATATTTACAAAATTACCAAAATACTCTCAAGTTTGAAATCTTGAAAATTTGGACTATTTTGATCAATGAAATTGAGAAACTTTGTTAGAACCTCTTTAGGTAGGAACCTAGAATAATTTTTTAATTTTTTAAATTGAAAATCCTTTGAAATAAATTTTTATCCCCAAAATAACCAAAATGCCCTTGGACATAAAAACTAAATTTATCATTGTTTGGTCATTCCAAATTCAGGGAAAAATGATCTAAGCACTCCTTAGTAAAAGTAGGATCATTTAAACAATTTAGGATTAAGAATAGGAAAGGAAACTCCTAAAAGGGCAAATTTTAAAAAACATGACCAAAATACCCTTCTTAAGAGAAATTTCTAAATTATCCCTTTTTTAGTGAAATCTTCCAAATTAAGATAAATAGAGAATCAAAACCCTCTATATTTACTTCTTTCATATAAATATAAATTTAGAAAGAAATTTTAAAAGAAAAATATAAAATAACTATTTTACCTCTGTCTAGCTATTTGAATATAATGTATGTTATTGTTTGTTATGATCATTGAATATGCTTTTATATGTTTTGAGTTGATAATGTAGATGTAATTTCATACCTCCACTACTAAAAGGAGGTAAGTATTCATGATAATTATCCATATGAAATAGTAAATTTCTGTAATAATCCTAAGGTAGAAGATGAATTGAAAAATTCTCAAACAATGTTATTTATTGAATGATTTGCAAAGAAAGAATGAGATATGAATGATATCCAAAGATATTTTGAAACATATGATTAGTACCAGGATAAAAGGAATAATAGAGTTGATAGATGAAATAAGGCAGGTAGATTGAACTAAAAACCATAATCGAGTGAGAATTAAGAATAGGAAATGCAAAGGTTGACCACAAAAAGTACTTGAGGAATGTACGCAGGCTCTAGTGAGACCTTGGGGGTAGATAAGATGTTAAGTTGTGAATCGCTCAGAATGAAGAGGGTGTCATAGAATCGGCTTGCATCCTCAACAAAGCGGAGCATTACCAAGATTCGGTTAAGAGTATTTTAGACTAAGTACCAAGCAAGATATGTACTCCCGATCATCAACCTAAGATTGCAAATTGGATCATTATTGATACGCTCACATAAGCCCTCCTGGAGTCAGTAGTATTGGAGGCAAGAAGGACCCTAAATCGAGTAGAAATCCCTAATTACACACGAAAGGTGATATGAGAGTCTACGTTAACTAGAAACCCTCTATATATATGTGATTACCTAAGGATAGATGATTCATTCCTACAATCCCACATTTTTTAGGCAACAAATGGCAGACAAATACCAACCTTTGTTCCACTTAACCATAATACCTTTAGAAGTAATATGAACATATGAAAGAATTCAAGGAGATGATACGTTTGTGGGATATGTTCGATTTGCATTTAGACCTGCTAATATCGTAATCTCTTGGCAATTTCATCATGTAGACTTACTAGTGGTTTTATCTCAAATTTTGCCACCTAGATTCACTAGTGTTCCAGCCACACAAAGACGACCTCAGACTCCTCAACCCCCATAGTCCTCCATGGGATCAGTCCAACCAAATAATTCAAACAGGAGAGAATACTCTTTAGAAGAAGAAGATCCTCTCGAAAGATCCAATTAAATATATTAGATCTGAGAAGAAATCATAGATGTTATCTTGCTTTGGCTACTGAATACACTATAAGAATGTAATAATAGTTTACCTATGACTTTACCTGTCTTGTACAATTAAGTTGTGGATACTTTAAATAAAGTTATGTGTAACGTTATGTATTGTCAAATTGTAACTCCTCTTACGAGTTCATATTTTCAAAAAGTTTACCTACACTAAAACTTACTTGTATATAAATTCTTAAAGATTAACAGTAAAAGAAAAAGAGGTGTTACACGAGAAATTTTGAGAATGAATGATATTTGTTTATTAGATATGAAAAAGCAAAGGAGATTTGGAAAACAATAGACTTACGGCATCACATAGAAGAAATGATGGATTCTATATAAAATTTTCAAGATGTTTGACCTATTTCATTATCTTTAACCTCAAGTGAAAAACCAACTTGTTATCCTTTGGAGCAATTGGAAATGTCAAAATCACAAAGTATGGAAATGTAGAGATGTCTTGAACTATTGCAATTTCTTTAGTTAAGCAATATTATTTTGAATGGCTTTTTGTTATATCTCGAAATATAGATCCTCATCAACCTTTAACTGTAATGCAATATCTACGGTTACCCCTTCCTAGTTATTACAAATGCAACTTAGATGTTGTCATTTTGAAAGAACAACAATCTTTTGGCATTAATATGTGTTTATGTGATTTGCATGGAACTTTATCAAAGTAAGAACCTCATGCTTTCATGGTATATCGCAACTAGCAAAAGTTGAAGTTGTGCTCTCTACTAAGGTTTGAAATGGCTAACATAGTTTCATATGCATAATGTAATTTTTGAGATAGACTATACGATGATTGTTAATAATCTTGTTATTGCAAAAGCTAGTCATACTAATTTTCATGTTATCCTAGCCAAGTGATGGCATATTGATGTCCGCATCACCCAATGTAGTGCAAGGCTTTCAAATATATCCAACTTTAGGGTAAGTTTTGTTAGGAGGCAAGCAAATCATGTTGCTTATAAGTTAGCTAGGACACCAAGATTTTATGCTAGCATCCATGATTTTGATTGTATTCCCTCATGTATTCATTCTCTAATTTCAAATTAAATTATATGATCTTATTTTGCATAAAAAAAATCATGTAGTAGGGAAGTAATATTATGTGGGTTTCACATGCATTTTGTTACTTATTTTTGTATTGCACTATTAAATAAAGGCCAAAAGAAAACTAATTACATTCTCCTTTCATCTTCCTAAGAGGTGTTCATGACTCATTTTGACTTGACTCTACTTGTGACACCTTTTCTTAACGCAATAATTAATCTAATTAATTTGTAATAAAGAATTTTCATAAATAAATATGTAGGTTTTCAAAATGTTTATTTATCCTTAATTTGAAAATATGAGAGTAAAAATTCCTTTTTAATTATCACGTTAAAGAAAATGACATTTATGATAAAACCATTTAACAAGCTCAGCAATCATAAATTATAATTTAATAGTAAATCATAATCTCATACATCACATCGTGTCGCACCAACAATCATAAGAGTATCATCAATCACACATGTATAGACCATGATTAACAAAAAGAAATAAGAGTATTTCAAAAAAAGGGGGTTTACATTACCAATGTACAAAATAATAAACCTAGCCTACCCATTTGTAATTAACTACTAGTTAGAATAGTTAATTGAAAATCCTATGCACCATATTGTACCCAACCCACAAGCTACTCAACCTCCACCAAAGGATCCTCTTTCTCCTCCTCCTCCTTGTCATCCTCCCTAGTTGCCTCTATTGAAGTAGTAGTATGTAGAACACTCCAATCAATAGACAGTTCGACAAAATGAAGTCATATATAGTACGTGGGTTAAAAGGGGGAAGTATTGAATCAAGAATCACACTAGCAAGTGATGGAGGGAGAGTCATACAAATGCACCACTAGCTTGAGATCAGCGTCGAGTAGGGTCAAACTAAATGAGGTAAAAGATGGCAAAGTTGGCTCTCAAACATAACTTTGTGTAGACGATTGAGTTAGAATTATAATCCACATGCACTAGTCTCCCTAATTGAGGATCTCCAAGTGGTAAAACTGTGAATTGAATGAACTTGTCAAATGTGTCTTCGTTGAATAGGGATCATGCGTCCACTACCACTTAATGGTCTATACCGTCAAATTGAATATCAATTTATAGAAGCAAATCATCCTCGGCTAGAAAATGAAATGTATAGAGTGAGTTCTCTACCTACTCTAGAGTCAAACAAACTACAAACAACTACACAACTCCTTTCTTGCATTTTAACATAGTGAACACCCTATTATGATCCACGTGTCTTACTCCTCAATGATGTATCCTAATTTCTTCGCTATTAACAACAGTTGAGCCTTCAATGTCTCTTGACCCTCAAAGTCTCAAAGGACTTACATGATGTTCATTCTTTTCATTCTTATGGGTGACTATTAGAAGGATATACATAGCCTAGTACTCGGGTTAAGATGCTCTTGTATGGTAATACTCCATATTCGTAAAGGACGTCAAGTTGTTTTGTGAGTCCCTAAGCCCTTCATGAGTTATTGTAACATCCCAAAATCCATATATATAATATTAATTTCAAAGTTTACTTTTTATCATAGTATGTGGGGGAATGTTT
>JAMLFT010006908.1:0-15451 GCA_026544285.1 Pachyrhizus erosus
TTTATTTATTTAAACTTTATTCTAAGTTTTATTTCTAACTATTTTTCTATTTACATCTAAAAGAATAATATTTCTATTAAAAAAATGGGATGTTACATAATGCCCCAACAAATATTTCTCTTTCCGAAGAAATTAGATGATGGAAGCTTGAAAATGTCAGATGACAAATACTTTGTGAAGACTTCCTACCTATATATCAAAGACACCATGTATAAAATATCAAGAAGAAAATTGTCAAGGCTTTCTTGTTCATATTTGAACTCTTTTCTTATGCCTTGATTGTATTTTAAAATGATTCTAAGAATGTAAATCTCTAAGAGAAACTCTTGTACTTAAAAGGATTAAGTTTTATCCTTAACAATTTTTTGTGTGATTTTCATTGAAGCCTAAAATGGCTTTCCTTAAAAAATACTTGGGGTGTTTTTCTTAGAAAGGCAAGTGAAATACTAATTGGATTGAGCATGAAGAGGCTTGTATAAAAATAGGATAAATGATCATTTTGGTCCATAAAAGAGCAAAATTGATAGCACTAATTGATATACTATCAAAATCATTGAATTTTCCACTAAATTTTACAATACATGTGATAACTTAGGTTGTATTTTATAGACATAATCCACCTAATGTCAAATTATAATTTGAAAATAAGGGAGAATTTGTTTAATTCAACAATTAAATATAGAAACAAAAAATAGAATTCAATTAAATTAAAAAAGAGATTTAGAGAAGCAACCTAAGGATCCAATGCTTCAGTAAATCATTACGATTCTAGAAATTTAATCTATGATTTTGCAATCTAATTCAAAATCATGAGATAATAATCTCACATTCATTCATCAAACAAAAACAAAAATACAATCGTATCTCTAAATTTAGATAAATTTAATAATAAATTGTATTACCTTAAGCAATTAATCGATCACTACGAAAAGATTAACCAATCTTATACCTAATCTTAATTCAATTTTCCAAATCTCAACATAATCATGCATTAACTAAAAAAACAAAACCAGAAAAGGGAAGAAAACACAACTTATAAATTTGAAATTAAGTATGGAGAGCTCAAAACTACCACAAGCCTTGGATACTTGGATTGAAAACAAAATTATTGTTTGTGTAATGTGTATTTATTACAATAGCCTAAAAAAATTGGACCCTTAATTACACAACTTAAACCTACTCTTAAAATCCTTAAGATAGCAATTTTAAACACTATTGGGCCACTAAATACAAAGCTAGGCCTAAGAATGCAAAACTAAAAATTTCAAGTTACTAATTTAGTCCATTAAAGAAGGAAGTTTTTAATTTAGCCTTAGAATATGAAAAAAGTGTGACATGTTTGTCCTAATGTTAAGGTTTTGCAAAAGTATTTTGTTATTAAACTGTAATGTTTAAGGAATAATTTAACATTACCTTATAAAGTCTAAGGACCAATTTGTCAGTAAATTGTACGACAAGACTAAAAAATGCCACATGTTTTTTCAAATTTAGGGATTAAATTAGTCATTTTTTTCTTTTAGGAACCAAACTTGAACATTACACTTTCAAGGAGAAAAATGATTATTTATCCTTTAAAAATACTTATCTTTATGAACTTTTAGTGAAATTTAATGGTGTATCAAGAACTAAATATAGTCACAAAGATGAGACAACTTCCATTTTTGAACGAAAGAAAAACCTTCTTCAATTAGCTAGTAGAGAGCATCTAAGTTCAAATTGAAACTCAAGGTAGGATCGTCTTAAGTCAGGGAACGATTCTATAAGATTAATAGAACCTAAAACGGTCCATAATGAAAAACCCAAAATTCAAATTTCTGGTTTGAAAATTCCCTTTCAAAGGTTAAAGACGACAAAATTACCAAAATACCCCTCCCTTTTAAAAATTTCTTTTATTTTATTTTAAATTTGTTTTGAGTAATTTAGGCCTGAAGTGACCTATGAAAATTTGTCCTAAGACTTTATAACAAGGGAAGAACAAGATAGACACATTATTTTTCTAAAATTAGTGAAAATAAAAATTATTTTTATAAAATACCCAAAATACCCCTACTTGAATAAAAATTATTTTGGGACCCAATTAAGAAGAAAAATCTTAGTAACCCTTTTAGAATCTTTCATTACATTGTCTGAGACGTGTAAAAATTTTCTTTGACCAGAAAATCATTAGAAATAATTTTTTTTTTTATTAAAATGACCATTTTACCCTTAATTTTAGAATTATTTAATTTTTTTACAAGAAATGAAATTTTTGGTCTAGAAAATAATCAAATAGTAGGAAATATCAAATATCTTATTTATCAATAAATTATCTGAACAAAATCCATTGGAAATGAGATCAAAATAATATTTTGAACAAAATTTCCAAAATACCCTCAAAAATGCAATATATGAAACATTTTCAATTTTTGCAAAGATAGATAGATTTTTCATTTTACAATTATTATGAGCGTAAATATAGGTTAAAATTCACCATAAGGGGAAGATCAAAGAATTTCAAGAATCCCGATGAGGGAAATGACCAAAATACCCTTACATCCAACTGTACTCATTACTTCCTATTTTCTTATTCAGAACTTTGTCAAGTTTCTTAACTACCCTAACAATTACATACTTGATTGTAAATCTCAAAGGATTGAAGGTTCTTTAAAAGGAAATCCTGATTGATAAGAAAAACATCTTTGTAATGCAAACCTCTTGTATACATGATAATAATGTTGGATGAATCTTCTTTGATGTTAACCAAACCAATAACACATATTTATTATTATATCAAATCAATTAGTAAATAGATCGATAAGTCTTCATAAATAGAAGAGATCCCCTACAGGCCCGAGACAAATCTATTGATGGCCAATTGAACAAGCAAGAATCTTCAGATCAGAAGATTCCAAGGATCCAGTACCTAGAAGACTTGATCAACTGAAGTAAGGTTCGATAAATAAATCAAGAGCGAGATTAAAGAATGGAAAAATGCAATGGGTTGACTACGAAAGGTACTTGAGGAATGTATGCAGGTTGTGGAAGTCCTTGGAGGTGTATAGACACCAAGTTTGTGAACTACCCAAGTTAGGGAGTCACAACGTCAGCTTGGTAACTCTGACAAAGCAGAGTATCACCAAAGTTAGTAGAGAGTATCTAAGCCATGTACTAGCTTGAGATTTGTACTCCTGACTGTCACCCAAAAGTGTTGCAACTTATGGAATTACTAATACGATAGCATAAGTCCTCTAGTGAAAAGGAGTGAATGAGGCAGCAAGGGATCCCTAAAATCGATAGAAATTTATCTAGGACACAAGACGGTGAGATGAAATAGATATATTTGTATATGTGTATATGATTAGTCAGGTACCCAGTACTATATAGTTGAAATTGAGAATTGAAGATTCACTCCTACACTAACCATTTCAGGAGAAGATGTCTGAAGAGTTCCATCCACTGTTCCATCTATCAATACCTCCCCTATGTGGGCGGTGGACTAGAGATCCATTGTATCAATTGTATACCTATATTGGATATGTTCGTTTCACTTTCTTTCATGCAACCCCATTAGCTCCCACTTCTTATGGACAAATCGATCTCCTAATCGTGTTAAGACAGGTGGAACCACCAAGGGTTTCAAAATCACCTCCTGGTTTTCCATCCCACCCTAGAAGGAGAAGACCACGTAACTCTTCCATTGGCCATGATAGGCATTGAGTAGCCAGATTTGCGCCTAGAATTGACATATCCGAGGAAGAGGATCCTTTAAAAGATCCGGGAGACGATGTTTAAAGTTTTCCTTTTATAATATTAACGATGTATCTTTAGAAACTTTTACTTACTAAAACAAAGTAGCTGATATGTACGTGTATTTTAATTAATGAAAAAATAGTCGTTACACTTAAGGGATCAACATTGAGCATCATTGGACCCAAAGATAGTTGGGTCCTTAAGTTTACTTAAAGTGGCAACACACATCTATGCATATGTATTTAGAATTTAATAGAAATAGAGTATCACTACTAGAAAACCTAAAATTAGCAAGGGGTTAAATTCATCACTAAAACAAAAAATTTGTTATAAAATGGGTTTGTAACAAAATGCATGATGGACCAAAAAGTTCTCACAAATTTTAGCATCACATACACTTTAGTGAGGGAATAAATTTCATCACATCATTTAAAAATTCTGTCATATCTTATGAAAATAAATGAATTACTTTTATATGATTTTTCTTTGCTAAATGTGATAAACAAATAATTCCTCATAAGTTATGGAGGATTTTACCCATCATAGATAACAAGAAATTACAAGTTTGTCACAATTATCCCTTCGTTATATGTGATGGATAACTTGTCCCTCACAAATTATGAAGAATTATTTTAATCACAAATAACAAAAGATTACAATTTCATCATATCTAATCCTTCACTATTTGTGACTGATGTATGATCCGTATGACAAATTTGTTCCCTCACAAATTAAGTAGTAAGCAATTTTTTAATTTTTAATCCATTTATCCCAACCCTAATACTACAACAATCTTGTGTGTTTTATGTGACAATAAATTATCATTTTTTCTATGAAAAATTATAAATAATAAGAACAAATTAAAATAAAATATAATAAGTAAACAACACAAATAGAGTTGAAAGTTTTGATTCTCATAATTTCTAGCACTAGATATGTTAGAAACATTCAAAGTTTTTTTGAACATTGAAAGTCACAAAATACCTATTTAAAGTTGTATAATTTGTAACAATAGATATATTGTCTATAACAACCATTAAAACTAAAACTTAAATTGTAACATCCCTCATTATTACCAACATCCATCATATAATGCATTATTTATTTTAATTATTGAAAAGCTTTATTATTTTGTATGGAAAAACATGAATAGTTTTTGTACGATTTAACTAAAACATAACACCATATGTGAAAGGAAAAATAACTTCATTAATTATAAAATCCTAGTTTAGTACAAGAAGGTTGGGAAATACAATTGTGAAACATAGTTGAAAAGAAACAAAATAAGTTACCACAAGCTATCATTACCCCTCCCCACAAGTCCTAACAAAATATTTTCCTACCCCTAGCTCTCCTTCTCGTCATCTCTAAAGTACTCCTCATCATCAATATAAAGGTCAGGAAAAAAATGATGCCCATTGCTCAACGAGTGTTAATTTTGATGACTTTTGATGTTCTACCTTTGCTTTCTGACATGTCAAACACGTCACTACATACTTCACATTCTTCTGTAATCCTTGCCACCAAAAATTCTTCTTCAAATCTTGATACATCTTAGTCGTGCCAGGGTGAAGTCTAACTATAGTCTTACACAACTCTTCCAATATCAACTTCCTCATCTCATCATTTTGAGAAATACAAATATGTTCATTGAATTTAACCCATTCATCCAAATCCTGCTAAACTCTATTTCCTTACCTTTTTTTTTGTCAAATTCAGCTTACCTTGTAAGAATTGATTTTCTTGTCTTGCTCTATGAATTCACTCGTAATTTTCACTATTCCTAAGTATAAGCTCTTCAATCTTATTTCCACGACCAAGTTTAAGTCTCTAAACACTTCAATCAGTTCCATCTCATTTTCTATCATTGCAAATATGTGTAGTAATTTCCTGCTTAGAGCATCTGCCACTATGTTTTCCTTTTTAGGGTGGTACAACAGTTCCAAGACATATTCCTTTAAGAATTTTGTCCATCTCCTCTGCTACATATTCAATTTTTTTTATCGAATAAGTATTTCAAACTCTTATGGTTGTTGAATACTTCAAATCTTGTTCCAAACAAATAATGCCTCCAAATCTTCAACACAAACACTACTACAACAATTCTAAATCATACGTCAAGTAGTTTACTTCATGAGGTCTCGATTGCCTTTATGCATATGCAACCACTCACTTCTCTTGCATCAGGATGCATTCTTATCGAGAAGCATCAGAAAACAACTCAAAACTCTTTCCAAGATTAAGTTGTACCAATATTGGTGCAAAAGTTAGTCTCATCTTTAACTCTTGGAAACTATCATCACATGTTGTGCTCCAAGTGAATTGTTGCCCTTTCCATGTTAACTAAGTCAAAGGCAGAGCTAGTCTAGAAAATCCTTCAATATATTTCCTATAATAGCCCGCAAATCAAGAAATTTTGCACTTCAATTATTATAGTTAGTTGCATGCATTGCATTGCCACTTCTACCTTTATAGGGTACACTACAATTCCTTTGCTTGAAATTGTGTGTCCTAAGAAACTCACTTGGTCAAGCCAAAATTGGTATTTTGAGAGTTTTAAAAATGTTCTTCGCAACTCCTAAAATACCCTAGTATGTCATTAATGAGGATCACCATAAACTTGTTTAAGTATTGGTGGAAGATTTGATTCATGTAATCCACAAAAATTATAGGGGCATTAGTCACGCCAAAAGGCATAATTAAATATTTGTAGTGGCTATAGCACGTTCTAAAGGTTTTCTTTGGAACATCTTCCTTTGTTATCCGAGATTGATGATATCCTAATTGCAAGTCCATCTTTGAGAATATTGTCACTCCTTTCAGTTTTACCATTAGGTCATCAATCCTTGGAAGTGGATATTTATCCTTAATGGTCACCTTATTTAGTTGACAAGCGTAAAATTCAACAAGGCATTAAAGGTCCAGTGAAGTATTTTTGATGCAATAAACCATACTATAAAAAAGATTGCCCTCAAAAGGTTACTACTTGCCCCAACTATAGGAAAATGGGGCATATTGCCAAGAACTATTGGATGACGCCAAGATGCTAGTAACATGGGAAAAGTATTCATGATGAGTGGCTTCAAGGTTGTTGTAGATGACGAGCTGATCCAAGATAAATGCATCATAGAAGGTAGACTCTTAGATGTACTTTTTGATTCAAGCAACAAGCTCACTTATATCACATGATTGTGCAAAATGCTTAGAATTGTGTATAACTCTTTACCTTATGAAATAGTTGTGACAACTCCTACCAATAAAACTATAGTGACTTTTCATGCAAATTTGAATTGTCGTGTCTCGATAAAAGACAGAGTCTTCTCTCATCAATTTGATATGTTTACCCTTGTCCTATTTGGATGTCATATTAGGGATGGACTGCTTATCATCTAACTATGTCATTATTAATTGTCATGATAAAGCTTTAGTCTTTACAACTCAATTAATCTTGGGAGTAACCTTCAAATATATATGGCTTTGTTCTTGACAATGGCAAAAGTGGACTTAGATGTCAATAAGCTACCTCTCATGTGTGAATTTCCTAAAGTTTTTCCAAATGATATAATTGAGTTCCCACTTAAGAGAGAGGTAGAGTTCATCATTACCCTTATGCTTAGATCCAATACCATATCAAAAACACCCTATAGGATGTCTTCTATTGAATTGGCTAAAATGAAAAGTCAATTGGAGGAAATGTCAGAGAAGAAATTCATGAGACATAGTGTTTCACTAAGGGAAGCACTAATTTTACTAGTAAAGAAAAAGATGGAAGTTTGCTATTATGCATAGATTATCATTCGTTGAAAAATGTGACCATCAAGAATAAATATTTGCATCCAAGGACTGACGACCTTGTAACATCCCATTTTCTAAATTAATAAAAAAATTATTGTCTTAAATATAAATAAAGTAGTTAGTTAGATAATAGGAAATTAATTTAGCAAAATAAGGAATATTAAAAATAAAATCCAATATATACTTACACAAGTAAATAAAATAAATAAAATATATGAAAAAATATGGAATTAGGAATTTAAAAATCAAGAAAATTAGAACAGGGATAGGAGAATAAGTAAATAAGAAAAATATTTTTTTTTCAGATTTTCTTCTAATTAATAAATAAATATTAATATTTCAGAAAAATATTATATTTGTCATTTTAAAATTTACAGAAATAAAGATAATAGAGAAAAGAATATATGATAATTTTTCTAGAATTTTTAGAAGTCAAAACGATATTATAAAAAATAGAAAAAAAATAAGAAAATAAAAGAAAAAGAAAAAGAAGAAAAGAAAGAAAAAGGAAGAAGCGTCTCGCTAAGGATCGAACCCAACACCTCAAGGTTGAAATGCAACGTTTCAACCAATTAAGCTACCCACGTGGACAATAATCTAAACGCACATTAAAAATAAAAGGCATGGGCACGTGGGAAATTAAAATAAAAACGAAAACGCGAAAGGGGGATGGCTGAGATTCGAACCCATGACCCCTTAGTGCGTTTTGAAATTGGAAAGTGTTGTTTTACATTAGACCGCTAGACCCATCGCTGATATTCATTCGAATTAAATTCCTTTTATCCTTCCCTTTTCTGAGTCATCTTCTTCAACCTTCTACAAACTGCCATGGACGAATTTTGAAAACTCTGCTAACCGCCGCCCCAGCTCAGCCTACGACCGTCGTGACTCATCAAACCTACCCTAGGCCTAAAACGAATAAAATAACCATCGTAAGTGGTGGTGGGAGGCTATAAATAGCCATAACCAGAAGCTCGAAATTGCAAAAAACGCAGAAGAAATTTCTCATTCGAATTCACTCTCTGAGCCACCAAATTCCTTCCAATTAATCCCATTAGCTTCGCATAGTGTCCAGAAACATTTTAGGAGGTAGAACTCAAAGGAACAAGCCCAAGGACACGAAGAACCCGAACCTCCATTGAAGGAAAATCCAAGCTCTGAATTAAGGTAGGAGGAGTCTTCTTTTCTTCTAAATTAATTTACAGAACTTCTCTATATTATGTATACTTCATTTCTGCTTAGTTACAAGTTATGAAACTTCATGAATCGCTAGAATCGAAGAGAAAATCTCCATTTTTGAACGAAAGAAAAACCTCTTTCAATTAGCCATTAAAGGGACTCTAAGTTCAAATTGAAACTCAAGATAGGTTCATCTTAATCCAAGAAGTAATTCTGTAAAAAGAATTAAGTCTAATTCGGTCTAGAATAGAAAATCCCAAATTTGAATTTATGGTTCGAAAATTCTGTCCAAAGGTTGAAGATGACCAAATGACCAAAATGCCCCTCCCTTTTTGAATTTTCTTTTAAAATTGTTTTGATTATTTCAAGCCTCAAATGACCTCAGAAAATTCTAAAAATTTACCCCAAGACTAAGTAATAAGAGAGGAATAGTGTAGAGGCATTATTTTTTTGAAATTTGTAAAAATAAAAATTATTTTTACAAAATACCCTTACTTAAATAAAAATCTATTTCTGACCCAACTTTGAAGAAAAATCTTTATGACTCATTTCAAGACCTCTTCTCACATTTCCTAGAACTTATAAAAATTTTTCTTTGGCCAAAATTCCATTGGAAATAAAATTTATTTTTTGAAAATGACCATTTTACCCTTAAGCCTTAAAACTAATAAATTTTGTTAAAAGAAATGGAACTTTTGATCTAGGAAGCAATCAAAAAATCTAAAATATTTAGTATCCTATTTATTAGTAAGCTATACAAAGAAAAACTATTAAAAATAAGGGCAAATGATACTTTGAAGAAAATTCCCAAAATACCCTAAAAACTTTATATAAGGTATATTCCCTATCCTTTGTAAAGAACCACCATAAAAAAGAGATTAAAAGAATATCAAAGTTTTCAAAAATGAAAATGACCAAATTACCTCTATACCCACTTGTACTCATTATTTCTTGTTTTCTTATTTAAATCTCAGTCAAATTTCCTAATTTCCCTAATACTAGTATAATTGGTTGCCAATTTGAAAGAAATGAAGATCCTTTATAAGAAACATCTTCACATTACTAACCTCTTGTGTGGTTATTGATAATGTTTAAAGGAACTCTTCAATAATAACCAAATCAACCTTCTATATATATATTTATCTGTTATAACAACTCAAGAAGTAAATGGATCAATAAGTCTTCATAAATACAAGAGATCCCCTCAAGCCAGAGGCAGAGCTTATGATGGCCAAGAAAGAGTCTTCGTATCAGAAGATCCTAGGGATCTGGTACCTAGAAGACTTGATTGACTAGAGTAAGGATGGAAAATGAATCGAGAGTGAAATCAAGAATGGAGGAATAAAATGGGTTGACTACAGTAGGTACCTGAGGAATGTATGCAGGCTGTCGAAGTCCTTGGGGGTGTTTAGGCACCAAGTTTGTGAACTGCCAAACTTAAGGAGTCACAATGCCAGCTTGGTAACCCCGACAAAGCAGAGCATTACCAAAGTTAGTTGAGAGTATCTAAGTCTTGTACCAACTTGAGATATGTACTCCTGACTGTCACCCAAAAATTTTGCAACTTATGGAATTACTATTATGATTGCATAAATCCTCTGGTGAAAAGAAGTAAAAGAGGAAGCAAGGGATCTCTATAGCCGATAGAGCTTTATTTAGGATACGGTGAGGTAAAATATATATATTTATATTTGTATATGTTATGTGTGTGATTGATCCAGAATCTCAATATTATATAATTAAACTTGAGAATCGAAGATTCACTCCTACACTAACTATTTCAGGAAAAGATGTATGAGGAGTTTCATCCACTGTTCCATTTGTCTGTTACCCCTCTGTGTGGGAGATGGACCAGAGACCCACTATATCAGTTGTATACCTATACGGGTTATGTGTGTTTCACTTTCTTCCATGCAGCTCCTTTATCTCCTACCTCTTACAGGCAAATTGATCTCCCGATAGTCCTAACTCAAGTGGAACCTCCAAGGGTTTTAGTGTCTCCTCCTGGATTCCTTTCTCAGCCTAGAAGGAGACGTCCACGTAACTCTTCCACGGGACATTCTAGGTTCAGGATGGTTAGACCCGCTCCTAGTATTGATATTTTTTAGGAAGAAGACCCTTTAGAGGACTCGGGAATCAATGCTTAGTCTTTTATTATGTTTTCAATAGTGTGTTATGTCAACTTTTGTGTAATATGAGTAAGCAACTGTTATGTTTTGAGGTAGTTTGTATAATGAAAGTAGAGCTCGTATATGTAACTCATAAACCTTTTGCTTAATGAAGTTAACTAGTTTTACATGTCTGCACTTTTAGTAAAGAAAAAGTAGTTGTTACACATAGCATTACCAAAGTCAGTAAAGAGTATTTGAGCCTTATACCAGCTTGAGATATGTACTATTGACTGTCACCCAAAATAATTGCAAATTATGGATTTAATGTTATGTTTCGCATAAGTCCTCGGGAGTTAGTAGTTAAGAGGCAACGAGGGATCCCAATATGCTAGAGATTAATCTATAGGACTCGATGCAGTGAGATTGAGAATAAACTATTTTAGGTACACTAATATAACATGTTTATTTGAAGAATTAAAGATTCACTCCTACAACTAACATTTTCAGGAAAAGATGACTAAAGAGTTTCGCCCGTTGTTTCACATGTCCATAACCCCTTCATGTGGACGATGGACTCGAGACTCATTATATCAATTAGACACCTACACGAGTAATGTTTTCTTTAGTTTCTTTCTTGCAGCTCCATTTTCCCCCACCTCTTATGGACAGATAAATCTACCTATTATACTGACTCAGGTGGAGTACTTATGTGAACCTTTATTTAAATAATAAACGAAAGTTTATTTTAGAACATTTACATGTACGTTTAATTAGTATAGAATTTAAATCGTTACACCATGTAGGCAATGTCATGCCTTGCAGATCTCTTCCTCCTCAAGACGAAGACTCACATAGGACCGCCATGGCCTCGAGCAACCATCTCGGCCACCGCCACCTGCCATTGCCCAGTCTGCAAAAGGTAAGATCTGCCCCATATTGTGGGAACTCTTAACCACGAAGCTAGAGGCACATGGGGACCTATATAAGCCCAACGAAACCATAAAAGAATACAAAAATCGCAAGTTTTCTCCTTTAAATTCTCCTTACCCTTTCACCTTCGTAGCCTCTAAGCTATCCAGAACGATTTGGATTCATGCAAGGAACTATTATGTCCAAAGGAATTGAAGAATTACGCAAAGAATCAAAAGAGAGCATGGTCGCTGGAGACCCCATTAATCGTTAGAAAAGCTTGAAATAAAGGTAGGAGGAACAATTAATTAATTTAATTTTTGGTGTCTTTACGTTTTGAATTACACTACAAAGGTGTTTGCACCATTAATTGTCCAAAATTGGCTCAAACAATGAAAGCCCCAATTTCAAACCCCGTCTGATTCTAACCAAGACTAGGGAAGAAGAAGAAGGAGTGGGGGTGGGTGCAAATAGTAGAAATAAGAAGAAGGACGGGTGCAAATAGTAATTTTTTTAAATAATAATAATAATAATAATTTTAAATAAAGATATTTTTATCTCTACCCAAATTTCTAAGATAGTTGCAAACCTAAAAAATGAAATGACATAAGTGTTTTTCATAAAACTTGATAAAAATTTAAATTATTCAAAAAATACCCTTAAAAGAGAAAATTTAGTTTTGAGCTATTTTGAATCAAATATTAATTTATCTAAATCATAATATTTATCCCTAATTACATTTAAGATTTTAAAATTTGCTAAATAAAATAATAACTAAATAAATAAGAATTAATATTATATTTGAATTACCTATCTAGGTCTATTTAATTCAATAAATAGAATTTATATTTAAAAAAAGTAGGATGTTACACCAACGACCTTCCAAAATCATGATTCCTTAGTTGTTTCTTCCAATGTCTAGGACAAAATTGAAGCTCAGGTTATTTCAAAACTGTCTTACTCAAAATTAACCAAGGAGGATGAGAATTTAAAGAGAATTCTAAAGAAGAAAGGCTTCGAATGGATGCTTTGAAACGTTGACCCAGCAAGTTTTATATAGCCTCTCCACCACTCCAATTTGTCTTATTTTACTCATAGGAGCTAGGCTTAGATGTGCTAAGTAAGAAGAGCTCAAGGAGTAGGCTGGGCGGCTACTGAGTAGAAGAAAGCTCGAGGTTGAAGACAAAGGTGTCATGGCGGTTTAAGGGAACAAAGGAAAGGATATAGGATTTGGTTTTCCTTAAAATGCCAGCAATGGGCCTAGCAGTCTAATTGGCAAACACTCCTTCCTCTCTTCCTTAAGCGCCTAGGGGTCATGGGTTTGAATCCCGACTTCCCTTTTTTTCTTACTTCCACTTTCATTTTCCTATTTATTTATCACTTGTAACATATATATTAAAGTAAGCACTATTTTACTACCAAGGAAGCTAGCTTAGATGGTAGTACGTTTTGCTGCTAACCTTTAATTAATTATAATTTCTTTTCTTACTAAAATTTTAAATAACATTTCTTCCTATAATTCTAAATAAGAATTAAAATATCTCTAAAATAAATTATAAATTCCAATATAAAATTATTTAAATTTTAAATAAGATGTTACAATAGTGAGTTCTGGTTGAGTGAAGTGAGTTTCTTAGGACACATGGTATCTAGTAGAGGGATAATAGTGGACCTAACAAAAATTGAAGCAGTGATGCAATGGAATCCACCAACGACTATCACGGAGATACAAAAATTCCTTGGTTTGGTAGGATATTATAGGAAATTTATTGGATTTTCCAAATTAGCCTTACCCTTGACTAAATTAACTCGTAAGGGACAAGCCTTCATCTAGAGTGAGGCATGCAATGACAACTTTTAAGAGTTGAAGAAAAGATTAACTGCAACGCCCATATTGGTATTGCCCGATCTTGAGGAAAAATTTGAAGTGTATTATGACGCTTCACACCAAGGACTGGGATGTGTATTGATGCAGGAAAGATGACTAGTGCGTACGCATCTAGACAATTAAGACCACACAAAGTGAACTACCCAACAATGACCTAAAATTGGTTGCGGTAGTCTTCGCTTTAAATATATGGACACTATTTGTATGGAACGCGATTTGAAGTGTTTAGTGACCATAAAAGCTTAAAGCACCTGTTTAATCAAAAGGAGTTGAACATATGATAAAGATGGATGAAATTCTTGAAGGATTATGACTTTGAGTTATCATATAACCCTGGGATGGCGAATAAGGTAGTAGATGCCCTAAGTAAGAAGTCATTACACGTACCTACTATGATGGTGAAAGAAATGGAGTTGATCGAAAAATTTTGAGATCTGAACCTAACTATCAAAGTTAGGCCAACAAGTTAGTATTTGGGAACCCTCACAATAATCAGTGACTTTTTGGAACAAATCAAGAGGGAACAACAAGAAGGTTCATACCTATAAGAGAGAATTAACTTGGTTAGTGAAGGAAAAGAGAAGGAATTCCAATGAGGGAAGGATGGAATAATCTGGATTAATAGGAGAATTTACATTCCTCATAAGCGAAATGAGAAGGTTAATATTGGAGAAAGCACATAAGAGCAAACTTAGCTTTCACCCTAAAACAACCAAAATTCACCAAGACTTGAAAAAGAAATTTTGGTGGCAAGTACTTAAGAGGGATGTAGTGAAGTAGGTGGCAGCATGTCTAAGGTGCCAAAAAGTCAAAGTTGAGCATCAAAAGCCATCTTAGACAACTACAACTACTGAATATTCAAAAATGGAAATGGGATAGCATCTCGATGGACTTTGTATTGGGATTGCCAAGAATAACCTCCGAACACCATGCTATATGGGTAATAATGGATAGACGGACCAAGTCTACACATTTCTTACCTATAAACATTTGTTATTCTCAAGCATAGGAATGACACTCTATGAAGCACTATATGGAAAGAGATGTAGAACCCCATTATGTTGGTTTGAGGTTGATGACTCATTGTTGTTAGGATAGGAGGTGTTGCAATAGACCACAAAGAAAGTGAAAATGATAAGGGAAAAGATGAAAACAACACAAGATCGAAAAAAGAGTTACTATGATAAAAAGAGGAAACTCCTAGAATTTCAAGTGGGAGAACACGTATTCTTAAAAGTGACACCCACAACCGGTGTTGGTAGAGATTTAAAATCTCAAAAACTCACACCTAAATTCATTGGACCATACCAAATTTAAAAAGAATTGGCCCTATTGCTTATGAAATAGCCTTACCCCCAAGTTGATCAAACTTTCATAGTGTATTCCATGTATCTCAGTTAAGACAATATACCCTTGACCCATCCCATGTGATTGAGCCTTATCAAGTACACAAAAGAGATAATTTGACTTATGATGTAGCACCTATGAGAATTAGTGATCAAATGATAAAGGAGTTGAGGGGAAAAAGCATTAGATTAGTCAAAGTCATCTGGAACTCAATTGATGAAGGTGACGCGACTTGCGATCTAGAAGGAAAAATTATGCAGTCGTATCCACATCTATTTAAAGGTACAAATTTTGGAAACAAAAATTCCTTTTAGGATGGTAGAGTTGTAACATCCTCAATTTTATAAATAGGAAATTGAATAATTTGAAATAATTTTTATTTGTGTTTAATAATTACTTGAGAAATAATATAAAAAAAAACAAAAATAAAAAATGTAGAATAAGAAATAAATATTACAAGTGATTTAATTATGGAAAAACCTCTCAAAATGGT
>JAMLFT010006910.1:0-15448 GCA_026544285.1 Pachyrhizus erosus
AACATTAACATTGTATTGTTTTATTTAATGAAAAAAATAATAACATATGAAAGATAACATGTAATAATATTTAAAAAATTCAATACATATCATCAATATTTCATTGCATTATTAAAAAATATTTAATTTAAATCATAATAGAGTTAATCAATTCAAGACTTTAATAATATCATATAACTAAAACTAATATATTCAAAATGATTAAAATATCAGTTTAAATAAATTTTTATTTTTATAATAATATTTAAAAATTATTAATTATAAAAATAAAATTTAAGTACACGTAACTATAGTATTCACAATAACAAAATTTAATACTCAATTTTAAACAATTATAAATTTATATTTATTATATTTTTTATTTGTACATTTTAGGTAAGTATTACATCATTGTTACTACTTCAAGAAAAAAATAAAAAAATCAATAAATTTTATATTTTTAAGACAACATCTCAATTACAAATAGAATGAATTATCTATTTCAACTTTAATATAATTATATTTAATATACTATTAAATATTTTAAAAAATATTTCTATTAATGTACATGTATTCCTTTATATAAATATAAATAAAATATTTATATATAATTCAATCAAATCTTTACAAGACACAAGTTTAAAGTTTAGTTATTTCTAAAATTTATTTAATTTTTTTAGCACTCACTTCAAAAATTTGATGAACAATAATTACTATGTTCTTAGATTAATTTGTAGATAATCAACATGGTGTGACATAATTAGTAGATAACATTGTCTAGTAAACATGTATTAGAGCACAATTTTTGGTCTATGTATAAAAAACATATATTGAAATATTAACTCCTTAAATGAATTTTAGTATTTGGATGGATTAGTCTCTTGACTCTTAATCGAGAAATACTTAATTTCACACAAAAAAAAGTTAATTTATTGAAGAGTTGAAGTGGTGAAATCAACGACTAGCGGAAGAGAAAAATTATGAAATATTAAGAGTGTTTTTTATACTACAATTTGTTATTATAAAGTGACTAGAGCATATTTTAAATAATAAAATTTAATGTCATTAATTAAAAATTTAATGACTAAAATTTTTATTTTATAATATATGTGTATGTAATTTATTACTGAAAATGCAATTTCAACCTCTATTATTTTTCTAAGCAACGGATGTGACTACATTTTACGTTCATAAAATATACTTTCTCATTCATACCCTTTCACAACTACCATAAAACTTATGGTTTTTGTTTATATTTGAAATGGGGATATAGAAATAAAATATCCAATTCAAACAAATTAGATAATACAGAAATCAAAACAAATTTCATAAAATCATTTCCACCATCTAAAATTAGCATGTATGAAACTTGAAAGGTTCTTCAAGCCTCAAAGCCCACCGTACTCGTTTTAAATTTTTATTATTATATTAAAACAATTTATAACAGCTGATACACCATCTAAGTTTTACACATTGGATTTCAAATATGAAAATTTAAACTTCTATCTACCGTGGATTTCAAAAGAAAAAAATAAAGACAAAGAGCATTATAAATACAGACGACAATTTTCTCTGCCATTTAATAGTTTTCGAGGAGACTGTTCTATTTAAAATCTCCAGTTGGGAAAATTTTCCAACATAAAATAATGATGAGAAAAAAAAATCTTTAAAGTAGGTTTGAGATGGAAACGAGGACCACACTTTTCGTTCCACGAGTTCCCGTATATATTAAACATTTAATGTGTTACTTTATTTTTCATAATTCAAAATTTAACAATAAAATAAATTACATTATTTAATACCCTTTTTTTATTTATTTTTTAAATCATTATCCTTATAGCAGAACGCCCAAAAAATTAGACTCACTGTCAGCTACAACTTTTTCATGTTTACAAATATCCACAACTGTTATTTTCCAGTTATGCTAGACTATAGTTTGATCTGGATATAATAGTATATACTATAGTATAGTATAGATTACGTGAGAAGATGTCGGTAAGGTCCTCAACCTTGAATTATTGATTCTGACTTCGATGTGATGCGTTGAATTTTTTAGATTAAATTATTCCAAACGGATTAGAAAATTAGAACACATCCACAACAGAAAGGTCATCCTTTACAAAAAGAAAGTTTGAACAGTTTTTCTAAATGTCATCATAAAACAAATCATGTCCAAATAATGCTTACAATTTTTATATATATATACTGAAATTAAATATGCTCTATAATTTAGATATAAGACAGGAATTAGAACTTGTATATGGACTTTCTGTCCGAGCTGGACAGTTAATGCGAATCAAACTTCAGACCATAACAACTAAGGAAAACTCTTGTAAAATGCGAAACTGAGTGCAACGAACTAGCAGCGAATATCTAACAAACCAACTATCCAGCTGAAGGATTTCCTTCCCAAACTATTGTTTTAAGTCGGAATTTGAGTTGGCATTACCATTCTGGTGGTGATGGTGGTGCTGCTGCTGCTGTTGAAGATGAATGTTTTGTTGGGATGCAGTAGGAGGCTGAGACTGCTGCTGCTGGTGCTGGAACATCAGAGGGTTGACTGAATGTTGAGGAATTAAACAGCTAGAACCACGCGAATCTCCACTAAGTTCAGCTGTAGCAAGCTTTAGTCTTTGAACCTCAGCAGTAAGCGCCTCATTTAGAGCTATTAGAAAAAAAATATAAGGCACAGAATTAATCAGAAGAAAGCAATCATTGGATTCATACTAGTCTCCAACCAAATCTTACAGTGTACAGATGGCAACTACTAGTGATCGTAAGAAAATGTAGCAAACAAGTATGTCTTTTATTAATACCTCCAATAGAAAAGGTGTAAGCATCAGAAGACACAATAAATAAAAAAAGGATACACGGCATGCAAACATAACAGTTATTCTTATAATAACAACTTTACATAAACGAGCTTCTATGCAAAGGAAATCTCGTGCATAATATGCATAGTCATATTCAACAGAAGGGTGCAACTGCAGATAAGGGCATACCGAGCAGATGTTATAATGGAATTGCTTCATTAAAGTCATATTGATTACAACAGATGATTTGTGTAAAGAAAAGGTTAGTTGACATGGTTACGGCTCAAAATATTTCTCAACACTACTCAAGAAATTTGGGCACGAATAATTAAGTAGGTCACCTAAACATTAGCAATGAATTGGGTCATCCCCTCTGCATCTTATCTCTGGAATTCCTACATGCCATTTCTTTAATTCCATCACTTTGAAAGCTCTGCCAACAGTGTATGTTCACGAGATAAACTTCAATATACAAAGGACTTAGTATGAATATAAAGGCATTTTGGATTCAGTTGGCCTACTATTAGCAAAATGTTTTGATGATACATTTACAACGAGGACAGAATTATTAAGCATCATATTGATGCCATAAAGTTTCACTAATTTGGGTAAAATTAATCACTGGATCTGTCATAAAATAACTGATTAATTAATTATTATCCCAAATAGCTAGTTGATGAAGGCACAAACATGCCCCTGCAAAAGAGCTCCCTTTGGGTTTCAAATGTAGGTAATTAACAGTCGGCTTTAACTTGTGCTGATATTCTACATTTTAGAAGAATGAGAGTGGCAAGAATGAAATTCCCAACCCGTGGGTAATAAAGCTCTGGTATCATCATATCAAGAGCCTCTCCTAGGAGTTTAAACAGTTAGGTGAAAGCTCATGATAGATTTTTATATCTGAAAGGTTCCTAAATATTACTCTCGATAGGATCAGATCAGCAGTAAAAATAAAGTTGACAGAAGGTAATCAAGTAAAAGGCTCTGGTCTTCATACATAAAATTTAATGGAACAGAGTAAAATTGAGTAAAATTTAATGGAACAGAATAAAATTGAGTAAAATTTAATGGAACAGAATAAAATTGAGTAAAATTTAATGGAACAGAATAAAATTGAGTGCCTGATGTGAACTAAAACCCCAATTTGAACGAAAATAAAATTTAAACCAACAACCGGAAGGAACAACGTGATCAGTTTTTATAAACTAGTGTTCTCCACAGTAAAATCTCGTGTTGTTGTCGATTACTCAATTGTGCATACTTGGAATAGGAATATGTTCATCATGACACAAAAACGCAATTAAATAGTTTATCAGCTTTTAAGGATAATAAAAGTAAACAGAGGCAATTTTATCGTTAATTGCATGTTGTTTCCACTTTACAAGGCAACTGCTAAATTGTTCACCTTACTCTTACATTCTTCACAAGAAGTATTCACTATGCACGTTTGCGTGAAATATAATCTATATTAGTTCAACCAAGGCTTTAAACGAACAATTAACTATTGATGCCTTGCAGTTTTAAACCATAAACCAATAAAATAAAATAATATGGACAGAAATTTTGAAAGAGTAAAATATAGCACAGAAATTTTGAAAGAGTAAAATATAGGACAGAAATACCATCTCGGAGCTTTGCTTGTTGCTCCATGGATTGAAGGCGAAACTTCAACTCGCTGTTCTGGTTAGTGAGTCCAGCAGAATCTCTCTGCGTTCACATAATTGAGAGGAATTAAATCAAATTAGAAAACAATGTCATGACCACAGTACTAAATTACCAACAACACAAACAGGTCCCGCACCTGTAACAGAGTAAGCTGTGCAGATAGTGTGGTGGCTTCTGTCTGTAGAGTCTGAACCTTGTGTTCTAGTTCTGAAATGTATCGCATCTTCCGCTCTTTGGATCGTGCAGCCGATTGCCGATTAGCCAAAATCCTGAAAAAGACCCCAAAATCGAGTCAATCAGTTAACTGGCACGACCAACCATACATGTTACTATGTCACTAGCCAAGATAACAAACATGAAAAATGCTACAACATCAACACCTTTTGGCACGCTTTGGATCGGTCAAGGCAATCTCAGCAAGCTTTTCATTGGCCATAATTTTCTTCAATTCAGGCCCACTAAACTCCCCATTTCCAAACTCCAAGCTGAAGGCCGTTGAATTTCCATCAATTCCACCTGCAGGCGAAATCAAACCGGTTCTAGCCCCAGGTGAAGGAGGCAGCTTTGGGGAGTCATCGCCAAAATTCAACTTCCCAATGAAACTATCCATGGAGACACTCCTATAGTGCCTGGTAGTGGGTGCAATCTCACCCCCTGCACTCCTCTTCATCCCTTCCCACTTCTCACTCACTCCTTGTCTCATCCCACCATCCCCACTCTCATTAACACTACTTTCAGCTTCATTATCACTACTATCACCTCCGTTGGTCTTAGTCCCACTCGCTCTACTATCCAAATCGTCGCGATTTTCGGCTCCGTTTTTATCATCAGTTCCAGAAGAGTTCAACGCGTCAAAGCTATCCAAATTCATGTAAGCAGAGAAAAGATCATCCACGACTTCCCCTTCAGGGGATTTCTTCTCCCCGGATCCCTCTACATTATTATGCTCAACACCCCTGTCCCACGGAGTTTCCCGTTTCACCAACTGAGCAGGTTTCGCTGAAACGGGGTTCCGAAGAAGCGGCGGCGAGGATTGCAAAACGGTGGAAAACCCAAATGGAATATCACTGTTAGAGCGTCTATGCGCTTTACGAGGGGGTAATGGTAAATTGTTGTTATTGGTGGTGGTGGTGGTGGTGGTGTTGAGTGTTCTGGAGAAAGGTGAGGGCGGCAACAGGGAATGAGAACTCACGTCACGATCTTCCATTGACACGTCAGCAGCTTCGGACACGGAAGTCGAGGAGGAGTCCCGGAAGGGGGAAGGGCTGAGCGGAGGGAGGGAATCCAGCGAGAAAAACGAGGGTTGCGAGAGTGATCGCGTGTGCGTGGGTGTAGGGGAAATGTTGCTGTGCGACCCCATTTGCTGCTGACGCGACACCGGGATCTGAGAGTACGGCGAAATGGGCGGGATCTGGTGCGGGTGCGAAGGTGGTATACCCGAGCGCTTGTTACTGTTCCCACCGTCGAACTGATGCTGATGCTGATGCTGATGCTGATGCCTCGCGCGCATTTGCGACGGGTTGAATTGCGGGATGCTAAGTTGCTCCATGTTCAGTGGTTGTTTCAGAAAGTGAAGCCTCTGCATCATGTCATTAGCGGCTTCTTCATTTTCTCCCATTCTGCTTCACCTTCAAATTCCGCTTCTAATCAAAATCTACAACCACCAACAATAACGATAATGATAATAATAACAATAAGAATAATCAGAATTAAGGTGAGCTAGCGAGCTAGCGAGTGAGTGAGTTAATATATGATAGAGGAGCTATCTAATTATCGTTACCTTGGCAGTGTTCATACACGATAGGGAATGGTGAAGAGGCCAATTGAATTGAATTGAATTGATTAATAATAGCAGCGTCGGTCTTGGAAGTGTTAACTTTGTCTGACGGAAATGCCGAAGGAGCAGGCGCTTATCTCTCCAAGATTCACTCTCTCTCTCTCTACAACAAGAGCTACAAGGAAAGACAAGAAGAAAAAGAACTCTCTCACACTCTCTCTCTCTCTCTCTTTCTCTTTCTCTTTCTCTCTCTACATCCACGACGATGACTACTACACGGATTTCATGACTACTACGCGTGAATTTAATTTAATAACAATTTCATTTCGCCCCAATTTGCATTTCGTTCGCATTTCAATTTCATTCCGACCTCATTTGTTTTCTCATACGCCAGGTTTTTCTTCGCCATGTCTCCGCACTTTATTTAGCCACTCTTTACCCAATCCACAATCTCTTCTTTTTCCTTTTTTTTTTTTTTTTTTTTTGGCTCATCAAGTTATTATCCGTCTACAGTTCCGAAGTACTTATCTATTTGAAGGCGTAAAATAACATTGAATTGATCTTTTTCTCTTTTTTTAAGTTTAACTAATTGAATTCTGATTAACTTGTTCAGAGGATCCAATTATCCATTAATTAAATCAGATTTTGTTACTAATGTTTTTCCTTTTTTGTTTCATTTTGCCTAAATTGACATTTTACTTCACGACGCGTTGCTAAACAACACAAAAGGAAACCGGTCACCGTATTGTTTGTTTATGCATTTATTCTTTTATTTCCTATGGACAATTTTTCAATAAATACTTTTTTCTTTTGTGGAAAGAAATCAATCCCACTACACTTCTTACATTCTCTGCTTTAGTTTGCAATTTTAAGACCGGATTTTGATTTTGATTTTTAAATTCTCGTATATATCTTCCACATAAATCAACAAAAGTATCCAATTTGACATCGACCGGGCATAAAGATTTGTTCAGATTCTCATTCTATGATTCTGTCTGATCTTAACAAAAATACTCTTTACGTTTACATAACTTGTTGAGATATAAATACATCATCGTCATCGACGACAACAACAACAAAACAAGTTGTGTGGACATTGAAAAAAGAAAAAGAAAAAGAAAAAATTCTATGCGGGAAATTTTGTCATCACCATAAATCATGGGTGTAGGATTTTCTACCGTCTAATATCAGTGGCACAAAATTGTGAATGAATGAGATAGAAAATAGACATTCAAAAAAGAGATATTTCTACATCATGGGCCAAAAGCATGGACTGTGTAGCGGCCCATTATGAGAGAGTTCATTTATAGCTTCCATAACATCATCTTGAGCAAATTAACTGGTGGTTGTGGAAAAAGGGATTTTATTAATATATAATGATTCCGGTGAAGATCAAACTTACAACTTGGTACATCTACTTTAATCTCTTTATAGCTAGATCGACTCTAATGAGTAAAAGAAAATGGAAGAATTTGAGTAAAAAAAATGGAAAATTTTGTTGAACATGGATGAATCTTATTTTATTGAGGTTGTACTTAGATAAAAGTTGAAAAAATATTTTTGTGATTTTTAATGTATAAAATAAAGAAGGAAGAAAATCCTATTATGAGAATAAAAATATTTTTGAGTTCTTCCAACTCAAATTAAAAAATGTATTAAGATTAGAGTTGTCAAAATTGATATGATTCACTGGTTTAATTTGTTAAGTCAAATTAGATCCTCAAAATTAAGGTTTGAAAAAAGTAATCAATTTGGTCTATTTAAATGGGACAAAAGGGTCAAGTTGAATAGTTGAAATATTTATTTGACATTATGGTTTATAGCATGTGTTATCTTTTTAACTTGTGACTTGATGTTTAATGGTGTATTGTGCTAAGAGATTTGTTTTATTGATAACTCAATTAATTAGAAATCTCCATGGAGTTTAGTATATTGCATGCATAATCCGTCATTACATTATTATCTATTTATGTTTCTTTATAAATTTGATGTTTGTTATGCAAATATAACATGTTAGTAATGCATGTCTATTATGAGTAACTATGATTAAACTCTAATGTATATGCATAAAAAAAAACTACTTGTTGTGTTTCAGTACATTTTTTACGCATGTATTCATATGCTTAATTGCATATGTTTATCCTTTCACGCATGTTTGTTTGTGTGTTGTTATGATTATGACATTTGTGATCACATGAGTGTGTTTCTTAGATATATACATGTCCATGAATAAAAACTTCTTCACATACAAAATATATAAACTCTTGAGTAGAAAGATAAAAGGTATGACAAGACTACGCTGAGAAAGAAAATTTTTCTAAGATCTTTATGTGGTGGCGCTAAGAATGTCACTTGAGGGTAATAGTTAAAACTAACTAATGGAATGAAATTTTTTTTATAGTTTTCCCTTTTATCTCAAACACATTTACATCAAATATGTTTGTTTCAGTTACATGTATTTATTATATTTGAAGAAAAACTTGGTAATCAATGTTTTCAACTTAAGGTTGTAATGCCATGAGACTTAATACAAATTTTATTATATAGAGTACATTATTTTATTATCTAATAATTATTTTTTTCATAAGTTTTTATTGAATTAGACAACTTGCGTACTTCAATTTGTATGTACAAGATAACATGAAAGCAAATAATAACATGCTTACGTTCTAAGAATTTCATCTAGATTTGTTATAACCTAATTGCAAATATCTTTGTCATATATATGTTACTGATAACTTAAGATGAATCAAATACTTGCAAATTTACTTCCTAAAATATTTTCAAAAAACTTAAGATCTCACGTACATTATACTAATATAATGAGGCAAACATGTCCTACCATCTTCTAAGCTTTTATGATACTTGAATTTTATAACTTATTACAGATTGAATTCCACTTAGTTTCAACATCTAATGTAAGCATCGCAGTTGTATTTAATGTTACTACTTTTAATACATGACTTGAATTTAAGTTGCCTTAAATGAAAAAAATATTACATATTTTACTATAATGCAAATTTTGAAAGCAAAATCATCAAATTCTTGCAAATTATCTTTCACAATCAAATTCATTATATTTGTACAATAATGCAAATAAATATAATCCCATTCAGAGCATTTGAAGATCTTAGCCTTATTTTTAAATTTTCAATATCGTGATCATTTGACGATGCATTGTCCACTATCAAAGTTAACATACAACTCAAATCCTAAATAGTTAAATATTGCACAACCTTCTTAGCCATAACTTATCGTCAATAACCACATTAACTTGAAAAAAATTATGAATTTTCTTATGTAAATTCTACTTATTATTTATAATATGAGCAATTACACATGTAACTTATATTTTAATAAGTTCATTTATAAGGAAGAAATTTCATCAATTTAATCCTTTGTGAATATCATATTGACCAAACATTTCATGCTAATATGTAACATGAGACATGACTAAAATTTAGTTGTACAATACTCGTATTCGTAAAAGGCTTTTGTGTTCCATATGCCTATAAAGAGGATCAAAATCGTTTGTCTCCTTTGTTATCCCTTTCATTATTTTATGCCACATCAAGTAAAAAAATTGCACTTTAATTCTCATATTTTAATGTTGTTATTGTATTACCTTTCTCCTCACTTTGAATAATGTGTGATATCTTCCCTTCTTATGCTTGTGCCACTGTCGACATCTTTATCCAGAAGTGTTTCAATGGAACTTCCTATTGAAAACCCTTTGTTGTTGTGCATCTAACATTGTCTTCATTGTTAGAGATTCATTCCATGTTACTTTCCTCTAATCCAACTTCCCCTTTTTGCTCCCTTTTCTAAACATCACTCTAACTCCCTTCTCCTATTGTTGTCACTAATTTAGACAATGTTGTTGTTGATCTCCCTCCCTTCTCCAATTTTGCTCATATTCTCTATTCATGTGACAGTGAAAAACAAAGTTTCATCATTATGATTTGTTCAAATGTTATACCAAGACTTGAAGACTTTATGTTGATTTACATAAGTGTGGTGAAGTGATTCCTCATCGATGTGGTAAGGCAACACTAGAGAAAAAAAAATCATGTGAGCTTGCTATAATGGAAAAAGAAGGAGTAAGTCAGTAAAGATACTTAATGACGTTTTAACACGAGCATTCAAAATGCATTTTTTTAATTAAGGAGACTCATTGTGTATGTCAACCTTGTGAGAGCAAAGAGAGAACAAGTTGTATTTTCTCTAAGTTAGAAAAGGCTGGATAGGTTTTCTTGAGAAACTCACCTTCTTTCACTTATTTCTTCTTCAATTCAAGCCTCAAGCTTAAAGCTTTTTGCCTACATACTTTGAGTTCTAGCTTGGTGGAGGATAGGAGAACACAAAGCTTACCCCTTTTTTTTTTGCAATTTTTGACTCCAAAAGATGTATAAGGGCTTTTTCATCTTTTTGCTTTTATATGTGCTTAGGAGAGAAATTTTCATTTGCTTGAGCATATAGAAACATGTATATGCATTAATGAACTTGAAAAATAGTTTCTTTGTGTTTTAATATTTGATCCATTTATGGTGTTGAAAAGAAAAGGAATTATATGTTTTAAACTCCTTAAAATGATTATCAAATGGTAGGAAATGATGAATGTATGGACTACCCATTATCATATAAATGGTTTTTGTTGTTTAGAATATGAGAAAAATAAGTTTAAAGTATGTTTTAAAAAACCTAAATCATGGTTACAAGTTTGCAAGAAAAATATGGGTTTGTAAAATGTTTAAGGTGTCTAAATTGATGTTTTGATGATTGAAGTTGGAGAATTTATCCTTTTACTTTAGGATAATGACTGTTAGACATTTAAAGATAAATTTTAAACATGTTTTTCTAGCTTTTTGCCACTATTATGGGCTACAATGTTTTAGCCATAAAAATTTTAAATTATTAGAGTATTGGAAATGAAGAATTTGGTTAAAAATCATATGATAATTGTTGAGTTAAAATTTGGTGATAAAATGATGTCATTTAGATTATATTTGAGCATGATTTTAGTGAATAAATTGTGGTGTCTTGTTTTGTTTTATGGAGTAAAAAGAATATATATGTGATGTTATGACGAGGTATGTTGGAGTATTTTATGCAATAGATATAATTATAAATTTATGTTTGCTTGTTTAGTCTCAAATTGTATGAATGGTCCCCTTCAAGTATGTGATAATGGATGAGATGTTATTCCCGTTATTGCAGTCAAGTCTCTATTTTAAGTGATTATTTTAAATTTTTGAATGATGGTGAAAGCGATGTCCAAGTGACAAATTTTGTTGTGTGGAATTGAATACTCAATTAAGATGAAATTTGAGTGTTTTGGTACTTTGTTAAGGCTTAAAAGCTTGAAAATGGTGGTTTAAACCCAACAATTTGAAACCTTGAAAATTTTTATTTTTGTGAGTAAAAATACAATTCAATGAATTTTTTAAATCCTATAAAGATATATTAAACTACTACTTATCTTTGAGAGGAGTTGGAGGCCTGATGAAAAAGTGATTACTATTGTAAAAGACATTGTTAGTGATCTTGTGTGTTTTATGAGATTTGAAAATGTAATACTAGAGGATTATAAGACGTGGTTTTAAGTGGCAGAATAATGAAAAATGAATTAGTGAGTTTGGAGATGCATAAGAGGTTATAAAAACTAAAGTAGTAAGTATTAATAATTAAGCATCCCCATTAAAGACTTAGTTGATTTTGAAGTTAATATCAACACTAATAAGGAACTTAAGATAATGAGAATTAAATAAGAAGTTAAGACTTTAATTAGTAAAAATGAGCATTAAGTTGAATGAGCTTTATTGACTGAAGAAGGACATACATAAAACTTAATGAAATATATGTTAAGCACTATAATGGAATGGTGCATGGATTGGAATGTCCTAGAGACATATTCATAAATTCTTAAATGATTAGGTGTGATGTGGAATGTTGTGATTTGGCATGACATGGAGGAAAAGGAAAGAAAATCTTTTTTCTTATTTAGAGGAATATATGAATTTCACCCATGATATCGTATCTCGCACTATGAGACGAAGAAGTTTAAGCATTGTGTGAATAAGCCTAGTGGTATGAAGGAAGAACGAATTTAGCCTATGTAGTAATATGTGAGAAATGGTAACCTTGTGGGAAAAAAGTTGGGTGATAGTGTCGACGACAAAAGTGAAAAAGATATAGTCTTTGAGACCTGTGTGATGAAACAATTATTGTTGTTAAGTTATTTATTTAATATAGACAATTGTGCTCATTTATGTTTTTAGTTATCGTATAATTTACTAAAAATAAAATATTTTTTTTTATTTTCAAGGATACATTTTTAAATATGTATCCTAGTGAGGACTTATATGTGAGATGAATGTTCATCCTTGTAAAAGGTTTGGGTTGACAACAAAAGATACTTGCAAATATATTTGTTGGGATGGGGTCTTGGCGGGAAAATAGGCGTCTAGTTGTGAAACCTCATGGATATAAAGGAATCACGTACCAACTTGACATCCCCTACTAGAGCAAATGATGTTTATGGCGTGGTTAAGAATATTTTGTGTTGTATTAGTATAATATGTACTCTCATATCATCATCCAAACACAATTATGTAAAACCTCTATGATTTAGGTGGTTCAAAGGCATTGAGATCAAAATGTATGAATATAAAGTAACCTAAATGGAGTATTAGGATAACCAAAGAGTGTTTTTATGCTTACCACTTGAAAAGTGGTTTAGTATGTAAATTGAATTGAAAGGTTTGAGTATATGCAACATATATCCCGTTATTTTTTAGAGGATGATGGTACAATATATGAACTTGTTTCCAACCTATACATCAAGACCATTGAAGGTCATTGGACTCATGATCCTTTCTTCAAAAAGGATACTTTTTGTAGAGAAATCAAATTTTCCTTTCTTACATTGATAGAGAGACCCCACACTTAGTCCATTACATGGATCTCTTTGTGTTACTAACTTAATCTCATGCATCAAGCATCAGAGACCTTACATCGACATTAATTATTGGGTTAACATTGTTAGATGCTAACATGCAACCCATTGTACAATTGTATAAGTCCCCGTTGCCTCAAAATGTGTTTTCAAATTTTGTGTTTCCACCTTTTAACCCTAGTATTGTGTGTGGGTTCATTATACCATGACATTCTCTTAGTATTTATTCAAATATTGTGGTTACAATAATAATAAGGAGAAAGATTCTTTTCAAAATACTTCTTAGGTTTTATGGGGATTTGAGTTTTAGTGTACAATAAGATATATCAGGTAATAGATGACTACCATGACTAAGTTATTTTTTATGTATTTTGTGGGGTGGGTAGCTTAGGTTAGAAATTTTGATATATATATTTAGTTATCATTCAATATTTTTTTAAAATACTTTCACTTGTATATCCATTAAGTTATACATAACCATATATTAGTTCCTATCATGTGACATACATTTGATTTATATTTATGGTAATGATGTGATAAAAAAAATGTAGGATGATATTTTATAAGATTAACAATTCTATGTTTATGACATATTGATGAAATTATGATGATGTGAATTATTAATTTTTGATAAAAACACGTTCATATTTGATGATTTATAATAAAAAAAAATGAAAATTATTTTTGTAAGATGATAGATAATTTATAATTTTTTTAAAAGTTAATCAAATAAATAAACTTTTCATAAATAAAGAGTATTAACAAGGTTGTCATACACAAATGGTAAAACTTTAGAATTTTTTTCCACCAATCTACTGGTTATAAAATAAATGTTTGATTATGTAACCATTTCAAAAAAGAAAAAGCCAAAATTTAAATAAAAAAATAAAAGTGATGAAATTTATTCCAAAATTAATTAATTGATTAATTTCAAAATTAGTTAAACATCATTATAGTTAAGTTTAAGTAATCTAGTTAAATTGATCGACCCTAATTGTCATAAGGTGAAACTTGGGTGTTTAGTCATTGTTTAGAGTTTAAACTTCATTAAAATTAATATTTTAAGGTCCTTAGGTCAACTAAGTCTTGAATATTCAAATAGGTGTTTAATACTTCTATTTTATCAATATATAGAGTCGTCTACGAACTTAAAAGTTGTCTCATTCCAAAAAGTTTATTAAGTTGTCTAGTAACACAAAAAATTGTAAACATGCTTCATTTATATATTGAGAAATAATACTTATATAATAATTTGTATAACAAGGCATGCAACCAAAAGAGAGAACAAGAAGATAAATTTGAATTTCAAATTTAATAAATGATTGACTAATTAAAAGAGATATAAATAAAAAATAATATACAAATTATTATATGTGTATCACATATCTTATATTTTTATCATACAATGTAGATACATTATTAGTCATTAGTCTCATTCCAAAAACTTGACTATGTTGCCTAATAACTTGCAAAATCTTGTAAACTTGTGTGATCTTAATATTGACACTTTTGTAAAAGAGATGCATAAAGAAACAAAAAAATTAAATTATTTACTACATTTGGATTTCTTTATTATAAGAAGACATAATATTTAATTTTCTTTAAAGTTAAAAGATAATATCATAATTATAATAATAATATATTGAACACAATAAGATACATTATTAAAATATAACATGATTTAATTTAAATTTAATGTTACCATCACTATTAATACTAATGATAATAATAATTAGAAAAATACAATTAAAAAAACTAATTTAACTCTCATAAGATGTGTGTGATTATTGTATATAAAAGAATTATAATTTTAATTTCTTTTATTTGTGATTCACGAATTTAGTTTTTGTTTTGAGACTTTAGTTTCTATATTTTAAAAGATTTATAATTTTTATCAAATGTTCAATTTTATATACATTTATTTATTTTATTTTATATTTCAATTAATTAAATTATTTTTTAATTGTTAAATGTTAATTTCTATCTTGCAAAATTAAGAATTAAACAAAAAATCTGGATTTGCTAAAATTTGAAAACTAAAATCACAAAAACAATATAAAGAGATCAAAATTACAAATCAATATTTAAAGAGAACCAATTTAAAGATAAAGAATACAAAAAGTGTAAGAGAATAAAAATAGTGAAAGTTATAATTTTCAAAATGAGCACTTAAATTTATAATATAAAATAGTATAATTTTAATATTTACAATTGGTTAATATTAATGGTTGAACTTGATAAGTTGCAATTAGATCGGAA
>JAMLFT010006911.1:0-15446 GCA_026544285.1 Pachyrhizus erosus
ACTAAAAAACTAATTTTTAAAAAAATAAAATAAAAATTCTTAAAAATTAAAATAAAAAAACATTATTTTTCATGAATCAAAATAATATTTAAACTTAAAAAAAATATAGATGGTGGCAGTTGATGCAGTATGAAAATAAATTATCCTAATTCTCATTTGAAAATAACCTTCTTCAATATTGGAGTTCAAATTCAAGCTATATATAATGTACAATCGTATTGCATGACAAATTGATAGAATGTACAACCATTGTACTCTTTATAGCTATATATAATTCATTCATACCTACAAATTGATATAATGTACAGCCATTTTTTCTTACGCATGCTATTGCCTCATTGACATATTTCATTTAAAAGTCAAAGTGAAAATACGGTTTGAGATCTCTTAACATGTGTGAAGAGTGAAGACACGTAATGCTGTCGGATAGAAAAGAGCAGTAGCCTCCCTTCGCTGAAAACCAGCCTATCCTGAAAATCATTTTCAAATTGGCACATAAAAGGACTTCAAGCTGGTAACCTACTTTGGAATCTCACCATATTACGCCACAATAACACAGCAAAAGTATATCATTTTTGTATAAAGTAATATAGCACAGATGGCACATTAAAATAATCAATAAAGGAAGAAAGTAAACAACAATTTCGTTCATAGTATAAATTATCATTATTTATTCAAGCGGCATCATACTGTTACTAAATTCATCCTATAACATTGAAGCAGATTAACATTGGGGCCATTCTTCTATTTCTATAGTACTATAAAGATGCACCAGGAACAATATTTTCAGATCACAAGGATCAAGAAGCACAACACATTTCTCTTCTTTTCCCCTTTTGCAGAACAGACCAAGTAAAAAGAAAAAGCAAATAAAAGTCAGGTTGCTTATGAGTCTTTTTCTTTAGAGGAATGGACAACAGCAATCATTCACACAACCATTCCCTACCTTTAATCATCGTATATATTCCCCCTGTCCTAATCACCCCAACATATAATAATCAAAAATCACACACACACTCTCTCTAATCATTTTACATGAAAATCCATCCAAATTTTGTCCTAGAGTACTATCACTTTTTTACTCTCCCTGTCAACCTTCATTTTAATTTTTAAAACACTAACATTGTTTGTTTCAATTTGTTTGCACTTCCCGACTCATTGACAACAAAGGACAAGCATGGACGAAGTTCATCTTCATCCCATGATGAAGCATTACCATGTCTTGTTCATGCTGTTATTTTTCTTACCGTTTTCTACGTTGAGTCTCCACCACAATGACACTCGTGCACTCACCCTCTTCCGTCGCCTAAGTGACCTCCACGGCTACCTCCTCCAAAACTGGACCGGCGGCGACGCCTGCGCCGCCGCGTGGCGCGGCGTTCTTTGCTCTCCGAACGGCCGCGTCACCTTCCTCTCCCTCCCTTCCCTCAACCTCCGAGGCCCCATAGAGGCTCTCACTCCCCTTACCCATCTCCGCCTACTCGACCTCCACGATAACCGCTTAAACGGCACCGTTTCGTCCCTTTTCTCCAACTGCACCAACCTCCGACTCCTCTACCTTAGCAGCAACGACTTCTCCGGCGAGATCCCGCAGGAAATATCGTCCCTCAAATCCCTCCTCCGTCTCGACCTCTCCGACAACAACATTCGCGGCAAGGTTGATTTCGTCTCCAACTTAACTCAACTCATAACACTGAGACTTCAGAACAACCTTCTCTCTGGTCAAATCCCCGACCTTTCTACCTCCATGAAAAACCTCCAGGAACTCAACATGACAAACAACGAGTTCTACGGCCGCTTACCAAACCCCATGCTGAAGAAATTCGGTGCTATAACCTTCTCTGGTAACGAAGGTTTATGTGGTGCACCACCGCTACCGGTTTGTTCCTTCACCACAACCCCTCGTAATGATAATGATAATGATAATGAATCGTCTCAGACGGTTCCCTCAAACCCTAGCTCCTTCCCTGAAACCAGCGTGATAGCTCGACCGAGGAAGGAGGCACGTAAGGGTTTGAGCCCTGGTACTATTGTGGCCATCGTTGTTGCAAACTGCGTGGCGTTGCTCGTGGTGACGTCATTCGTGGTAGCGCACTGTTGTGCTAGAGAGAGAGGTTCGAGTTTGGTGGGGAGTGGGGAGAGTTATGGGAAGAGGAAGAGTGGTAGCAGTTATAATGGGAGCGAGAAGAAGGTGTATGCGAGTGGGGGTGGTGAGAGTGATGGAACTACTGGGACTGATAGGAGTAGGCTTGTGTTTTTTGATCGGAGGAGTGAGTTTGAGTTGGAGGATCTGCTGCGCGCTTCAGCGGAGATGCTTGGGAAGGGGAGTTTGGGGACGGTTTATCGGGCGGTGCTTGATGATGGGTGCACTGTGGCGGTGAAGAGGCTCAAAGATGCGAACCCTTGCCCAAGGCTTGAGTTTGAGCAGTATATGGATGTGATTGGGAAGCTTAAGCATCCTAATATTGTTAGACTCAAGGCCTATTACTATGCCAAGGAGGAAAAGCTTCTTGTCTATGATTATCTCTCCAATGGAAGCTTGCATGCTCTTCTTCATGGTTAGTCACTCACTCTTCTTAGTTAGTCTCTTAGTCCATGTTTAGATTCGTGTTGGATGATTCAAAATCACGTTGATTTAAGGTATTTTAGCTAAATATTGGATCTGCATTTTGATTTGGCGTTTTGAGCTTTGGAATAACAAGTAGCTTCTCGGATATTTTGATGCTGTTTTTTCGTATGGTTAATAGTACTGAAACTTTATTAATTAAAAAACAACACCAAAATAAAACTGTATGTAAATTTTCTCATGTATTATGTTTAAAGCACATGTTCAAATACACTACATATTTGATGTTGATTTGAAATCAAACATACTTTACATATTTGATACCATTTTGAAACATTGAGTTAATTAAGAAAAATTATTCATATTTAAACACTCGAATAATGTCAATATCTGTTAATATTTATTTTTTTCTTTTTTTCCTTTTTTCCTTTTTATCATATCACATTATCAATCAACCCAATCACTTATCTCTTCTTTCTTTTTATTTCTTTCAAGATTTCTGTATCTCAAAAAAAATGTGAGTATATTTTTTGTAGAAAAATTAAATAACCTTTTTATCTCATAGAAAACTTATATTGGATTTTGCTTGTCTTAAAATTAATTTCTTCCAAAAATCAATTTGAATACGTTACTACATGTTTGGATCACAACCCGAATCATGGATTAACAATGCAGTCTTTGCTGATTTAGTTATAATTTTATTTATTCTGGGTTTGTTGGATACTGATAGGCAACCGTGGTCCGGGGAGAATTCCATTGGATTGGACTACAAGAATAAGCTTGGTATTAGGGGCAGCAAGAGGCCTTGCTAAGATTCACGCAGAGTACAGCGCAGCCAAAGTCCCTCACGGGAACGTGAAATCTTCCAACGTGCTTCTAGACAAGAACGGCGTTGCATGCATCTCGGACTTCGGGTTATCACTCCTTCTGAACCCCGTTCACGCCATTGCACGATTGGGAGGGTACAGGGCCCCGGAACAGGAGCAGCAAAAGAGGCTGTCACAGCAGGCTGACGTGTACAGTTTCGGCGTGTTGTTGTTGGAAGTTCTCACCGGAAGAGCTCCTTCATCACAGTACCCTTCACCGGCTCGTCCCAGAATGGAGGAAGAGGAACAAGCCCTTGTGGACCTTCCCAAATGGGTTCGCTCTGTAGTGAAGGAAGAGTGGACCGCAGAGGTGTTTGACCAGGAACTGTTGCGCTACAAGAACATTGAGGAAGAGCTTGTGTCCATGCTGCATGTGGGGTTGGCTTGTGTGGTGGCACAGCAAGAGAAGAGGCCAACTATGGAGGAAGTTGTGAAGATGATTGAGGAGATTAGGGTGGAGCAATCGCCTCTTGGGGAGGATTATGATGAATCGCGCAATTCGCTTTCACCTTCCATTCCCACCACTGAAGATGGTCTCTAGCTTAGGAGTGATGTTGAATATTATTGTCTGGTATATATAATAAGATTAACTAATGTCATATTCTAGTTACTTCCAGTGCAGTAATTAGCTCCTCTTCTGGTTGCATTGTCTCAGTGCACATTGCTTATTGCTGTCATTAAGTGCTCTTTGTAAAATTTGTGAGTTTTGTGGAATTTCATTGTTGAACGTAGCACAAATCTGAATGATTGATGATCTTGAGCTTAGAATACGTATTGCTGTCTAGTTGAATTGTATAATGTACATTTGGAGTTTGCATCAGTGGACGATCTTCGAATTGTATTATTGGTCCAATTCAATGGCAGTGTCATATAAGCACTGTGAATCCACAATTATAAATTGGGTAACACTTCGATGGCATGGTCATAAAATTAGCTCTCATGCGACCCTGAAATCATGGGATCGTGTTGGGAGCATTAAAATTGCTGTCAAAAGTTAGGCACGCCAAATATGATTTCATGGAAGTTCATGATGAATTAACCGCATACCATAAATAGCTTGCAACTCACAACTGATGAGTACCTAAGACAAAAGATTCACGTTCCGTATTGAGATGAAATACCCTCCCTGACTCAATTTATATTACGTTCAAAATTTTCACACATATGATAAATTTTTAAAAAAATATAATTAATATAATAAATTTTTAAAAAATATAATATAACTTTTTAATATATTTTTTCTTTCTAATTAATTAGATTTTTTTATTTAGTATTTAATATTAACTATTTCCACTAAAAATATTTTATGAATTAAAAATATTTAATACTGTATTAATTTTGTAAAATAACATATAATTTGTTATAATTTTTTTAAATCATATAAAATACAACAAGAGAGTAATATTTAAGACAAGAAAAAGCATTTGAACTATTTCTTGAAAATCTCGTCTTTGTATTATAAAATTAAATAGCTCACTTAGTAGAGCTATAGCACATGCTATGGAAATGCGTGAATTCAAATTTGGCAATGCACATCCTTGTTTAATGAGTTTTACCTTAGGTCCAAGTAGGTTCTCCTTAACCAAAATAAAAGTTCTTTTCTTTTCTATCTCCTTATTTAGCGTCCCTTGAACCTAGGGGAAATGACTAGTACAGTTGCAATAATAAATAAAGTTGAATTACTCTGTATCTGTTTACATTTTCTAACAAAGGATGACTACTGCTAATACATCACTATGCTACAATTCATCTAGGAATAATATACAAAAGCATTCTTTTTTTTCTTTTTACACAAGCTTATTAAAAGTACATCCACCACCTAAAATTAGTGAAGGGAAATTTGTGATTACAGATCCAAAGTACAATTTCCACTAACTTGGCCACACACGCTCAATTTCTCTAGATTTGATATTTTATTCTTCAAGAAGTTCGGTGATGCCAAATATCCCTCTCAAATTGATGGCTCCAGTTTAACTAATAATAATTGAATTGGCTGAATTAACTGTTAGTTTATTGCTCCAGTTTGGTCAATCAGCGTGCCAACTTGTTCTCCACACAAAGCTTTTGAGATGTTCCCAGGCTCCAGTAGATTAAAAACCACAACTGTACAGGTAAATGGCCAAAGAAATTCATCAAATAAAATATGTAAGAAAACTTCCACTCTGTTAGTTACTTTAATATCAGTTTATGAAAATAATGTTTAATACTCATAAACCTCAACATAAAAGCAAAAATATTAACTTTAGGAAAACCACGACTGAACACCGAGGATTTTTCTTGCATAGACAGTGCCTGGCAGTTTAAGTATGCAATAGAGACTATTAGGGATCCACTGTAAGGCGCGTATCGTAACGGCTGTGCATTTGTATTGTCTATGCAACAATACCTAAAGCACTAAAACGTGAAACACGCTCATAATAGAATCAAATGCAACAACTTACTAACCAGGAATAGAATTTTCCTCACAGAATGTCAGCGCTAACTTATCCATAGAGGTGATGCCTCTTAAACCCAGCTCTCTGAAGGATATGTGCTCGAAAGTGAAATTGTTGTCTCGTGAGTTGCAGTCATATACACCATCTACGTTAGTACCCTTGAGGACTGCTTCAGCATTAACTGCAAGGTACAAGGAGATATATGCTGATGCATGCAAAAATCTAAGACTAAAAACAAAGATACATGTGGGGGGGAAAAAGCAATTAGAAATTTGTTTAAAGAAAAACAAAATAAGCAGCGTACGCTCGGAAGCTCGAACAGCTGCAGCAATGTCAGTAGAGAAAAGAGAAATGCCAGAACCAAAACCAATGCCACCAAATATAACAACTCTTCCTTTCTCGAGATGTCTGATTGCCCGCTGCCTATTGTATGGTTCAGCAAACTCCTGCATGGCAACTGAAGTTTGTACACGAGTCTGAACACCCATCTTCTCTAGAGTCGATTGGAGCAATATTGAATTCATCACAGTTGCCATCATGCTGGCATATTCAAGTTCAAGAAAACAGTACTTATTTAGGTCAATACTTTAAAGAAATGTAGAAACGAAAGTAAATCACTTGAAAGATAATATATTGACCAGAAAGATTAAAAAGATCTTATGGCAACATAAGTACATAAGCAATGACTTAATAGCCATGAAAGCACCTGCCCCAAGATTACCCATGTGCAAGGCATCAAGAAGATACTTGCCAGAGCACAATAGGATGTCTCAAAGTTAAAGCATCAAAAGACATTTTAACATTTATGTTTTCCAAGAAAAACAAACTCAGAAATCAAATACAAAAATAACATCAATTGACAGTTTAAACTGTTACAAAAGAAATACTTGTTATACATATTTCAATATAAATTTATTCATTATTGCATCATAGATCAAAACCTCCCCACATTTGAATATGCAGCTAAATGAAAGGTCAGAAGTGCAATTCTAGAAAGGGGAAGAATGAGTTTATGCAAATTATCAGCAGAGGCACATACAATTGGAAGAGATAATTAACATAGACAAAACACAGGACAAATAAATTCTCCTGGTGATTCTAACCGCACCCTCATTTTACAGCCCCACCCAGATCTTCAAATATCAGAATTACAATTTAGTTTTTAAAAATGAGGCAAATCTTTGTCCTCTATGTAGTCTTATGACTACGACAAGGTAAGTGCTCTACAATGCCACTACCAATATCCCATACTAGTAAAGTCAGAGTTTAATCCCCAGCTGCGGCCTTCTCCAGCACTACCACCAAGTTACTTTCTATTCCACTTCACAACTTTAATATATCTTCTTTGTTTTGGATAATCCATTTGTGATCAGGATATGGATGGTTGCCCTGATACCTAAATCTATTTTTCCATTTATTTTCTGTGATTGATCTCTAGTTAAAATTACAATGGTGTAAATAGAACTAGCATAGAAATTTTAGTAATTAACCTTACCCAACTTGGTATGCAGTACATCTTTCTAAGCCTGTTGCAGTTACCCATGCATGTCCAGAGAAGAAATTACGACCTCCAACAACAATCGCCACCTGAAATATCAGAAGATGCTTCAGCTAAACTGAAAAGGGTAGCAGAATAACAGATCCAGAGAACTGATGATACCTCCACACCAAGGCGGGAGGCTATGGCAACTTCTCTTGAAACTAGCATTGCCACCTGATAATTAATTTAAACAAACAAATGGAATAACTGTTGTCACAATGTCCAGATAACAATTAAGTACTTGGTATAAAGAGGTCACAAGTCAAACAATTTTATAAAACTTCACACGTGTATAACCAAACCACAAACCTTAGGGTCAATATTGCAGGTATCAGATCCAGTAAGAGCTGCTCCGCTAATTTTGAGCACTACCCTCCGCCATCTAAGGTTTGACAATGCTTTGGACTTCATGCTGTTTGCTTGACCTCCAGTGCTGGGTGTTGCCACTCCATATCTATACATAAAACAGGGAATGCTCAACATTCACATATCATTATCACAAAAACAAGGAAAATGAAAGAGAAAAACACTTCATATAAAATGTAGTTCAACACAAAATATTCCAAATAATAACATTATCAATTTGCTACGTCATCTTGGTAACACTACCTGCCAATTGGAATTGCCATATCCATATGATTTGTAATCCAGAAGTGCCCCAGGGAAGATAGCATTAGCTTATTTGCAATGAGATTAAAGAGAACTTCAAATTTCCAGCACCAGTCAAACCCATAGACCCATAAATATTCCAAAAATCCTATTCTACAGCCCAAACTTATCCATAAATACCATGACAAAAGCCAATACCATTTAATACTAAAATTCTACAAATTTTAACATGCACACCAGTACTAGTAAAAAGTAATAAAGTTATTCATTATTCCAAGTTGTAATCATCTACATAGATTGAGTACAAGGATAAGCTAGGTACTCAAATCAGAAACAAAATGGACAAATCCTCTGGACATAAAGCACAGTGAAACATAACGTAACAATAAACAAATTAATTTACCATGGATGCTACATCGAGATAATAACGCACTACAGATAATGACTAAAGTAATGTCATAGCTGTTTTAAGTTCCTATGTGATTTGTTAACCAAAAGTGTGGCAGTGAAGACAGCAGGACACTTGTTAAAATCAAGTACGAGGATAAGCAAGGTACTTAGATCACAAACAAAATGGACAAATTCTCCATGGACATAAAGCACAGTGAAATGTAACATAATAATACACGAATTAATATGCCAATGGAATCTACATTGAGATAGTAACGCACTACGGCTAACGATTAAAGTAACGCCATAACCATTTTAAGTTCCTATGTGATTTTTAAACCAGAAGTGTGCCAGTGAAGACAGGATGACAGTAGTTAAAATGCAGCAATACCTCCGAAGAAAACAAGTTTTCAGATTCAGTCAAAACCACAGACCCCTCCTATTGATTCCAAGGATCAATTATAAAGTCTAAACTTGTCCACAAATAGCATGACAAAGGCCTACCATCTGGTTTAAAAAAAAAAAAACACAAACACTAACACAACATGCTGCACAGTTGTACTACAAAGTAATGTCATAAAGCTTTACAATATTCCAATCTTCAAGCATCTCGAGAAAATTAAGCATTTATGATGCAGCAAATGAACAGATTCAGGCACTAGGTAGATTAGGCAAGAAATATACCAAGGCAAAATCAGAAAACAAATAAACAAATCCTCTGGCAAATAAAATAACGCAACAATTATTAAATAAATCACCAAAATGTCAAGTGTGAAATCTAGCACTTGTATGCAAATGCAACAACACAATTATTAAATACTATTACGGTGCTGAGTGCCGAATACCTCTTCGATTGCCTGGGCGAAGTTCCGGCAGAAACAACAGCTTTATCCTCGTCGGAGAACTTCGCCGGAAGAGAATTTCCGACGATCTGTTCCAATTGCTTGAACCAAGGCCAGTGACTGGTGGAAATGCAGCCACTGCTCATTCTATGTCGCTCCAATTTGTACCTCTTCTTTAGGTTATCGACCTTGTTCTTACACTGTTCCACGCTCTTCGATTGGTTCTCACACCGTTCGCTCACCACCGCCGCAACCTCCTCCCAATCCCTTCCTCTTAGGTTTCCCCGATTCAGCTGCGTGAACTTCTCCGTGTACGCCTCGAGGAGACACACAATCGCGGTGTCGCTCCACTCCTCCCTGTCCTTCCGGTACTCGGCGCCGCCGTTGCTGGCGCCGCTCGACGGCGGGGCCTTAGATCTCTTGTTGAATCCGTACGACGAGGCTCCCTCGCCAATCTCCTCGCGGTCCTTGCGCTTCTCGCTGGTTCCGTCGTCGTCGAAGGGGTTTGCGTAGTCCTCGGCGTCGTCGCCGACGGGCTTGGGTGGGACGGGGGCGGCGACGGCGACGGCGGAGGGGGAGAAGTGGTGGTGCGGCGCGTAGGGTTGGTGGAGGTGGTGGTTGTCGTCACGGAGGAGAGAGAAGTCGTCGTCGTCGTCGCAAGAGGCCATAAGGGTGGGTGAAGGAGGACGTTACGGCGTCGTCGGGGACGTTAGGGAAAGAGAAATGGGCGTTGAGAGAAGGTGTGTGTGGGAGGGTTTGACGGAGAGTGCCTTCCGTGAGTTGTCCTGGTATCTGCCGTCACGCGTGGTGACGGTCCCGTTAAGTGCCAAGAGCGAGTGCATTGTACGCGCTTTTGCTAGTCCTTCTAGAGTGGGGGAGATTTGGACCAGTTGGTGACGGGCCATGCTCATCCAACTTGAATGGGCCAACATTTCTTGAATTTGATATTAAAAAAATGATTAACTTTTAAATAATTAAACATACACATGTATTATCTTCCTAATTTTTTTAATAAACTTTTTCATTACTGGAAGATTAAAAATATTTCACTCATTTCTTCGTGTTATTTTCTAAGATTTCAAGATACTAAAATGATTGTGTTTATCTTATATTTTGTATGGTGTTAAATTGTTTGGATTAATCATTAAGTAATAATTAATTATTATTGTTTTGGAGTAAAATTAAGACCTAATATGTGTAAAGAATTATATTAACCTAATCTGTATAAGAGTTATTTAATCTTAAATGCTTAATCAACTTAGAATAACACTTAAAAATAAGAATTTTAAAATGATATCACGATAACATAATATTATTTTTAAGAGATTTTGGATTTATACTAAAAAAAATCTAATATATTATGGGCTCTTACAAATAACAACCAACATTATTGAATGAGGTATGCATTCTTTTACATATTATCACTATGGTGAAATATTCATTGACTTGAACACAAAAGCTCTTTTTATAAGTTTTCATTCATTTTTTTATGAATTTTTTTATCCTTGTAAAAAAATTTATTATCACCCGGAGACTTGAATTTATGCCGAGACATCAACTTAGTCCATTTCATTGAAGACATCAACATTGTCCATTTTGATCAAAATATCAGTTAGGTCCATTCAAAATGAATCACTATTTTAGTTTGTCTATCTTGGACAAAACAATAAGTTGTATAGTTTAATTATCCTATGAATCTTGATTATAACATCTTACTACTTGATTGAGCTTTCTTTAATATTACCAATTATCTCTTTTGTTAATTTTTAAGACACATTTTTTTTAAATATTAAAATTGTCTTTTTTTTTTAGTTGTAAGAACCTTTTCTCAATTAACATAAACATTTTCGAAGATTATTTGAATGTTTGTTTTAGCATTGTGGGATTCTTTCTATATTCTATTTAAAACAATTTTTTTTGTTTTGGTAAAATAATGGTTTACCATCTTATAAGTTGAGATCATTTTTTAAAATTGAATCTCAATTCATATACAAATTGACCTTATAAACTATTATATCATTAAAGATAACAAATTGGGTTAGTTAAGGTGACCAGTTATTAGAATTTGCAAAATGGATTGGTCGGTTGGTCCAAGCACATTAGGTAAAGGTGTGAAAGTACGTTAGGCTGGGCCAACTTGAAGTTTTTATAGGCTGCATATTTTCTTTTCCAACGTGGCTAATCATGTGAGCCAAATTGTCCTAACTTTTTTAAGCCTAAATTTATACATATTTTACATAAAAAAAATAAAATAATAAATAATGTGAGGTCAAATAGGTTTGGTTATTTTCAGGCCAACATTTTATGGACTCAATTAGGCCAAATTGACCTAATTTTTATAAGCTTAAATTTTAAAAGCCTAACCCAACCTTATTTATGGGTTGTTTGCTGCCCTATCAGGCTAGGCCCATTTTGTTTCTCTAATTATCAGTAGTTAGTTTTCAAGAATGAGGTTCTAGTAAAAACAAATGCTTTAACATCTTTTTCTATTTTGATGTTTTTTTCTTAATTAAAACAATTGATGTTGCCTCATGTAGAACCTTACTTTTATTAAAAGAAAGAATAACAATCAGATATTTTCCTTCTTCAAATTCTTCAACTCACCTTCAACTGAGGTCTATAGGTAAGAGTTGTCTATAAAAAAGCTCATTACACTTTAAAGAGATTACTTTTACATTTGATTAACATATTGACTCCACTCATTTTGTTTGCACACAACAAAAAGGCTAGCAACATGTAGTCAAATCAAATTAATCACCACTTTAATGAGGGTAGTCCTTGTAGTTTTTTAAAATCACATATAAATTACAAGTGTTTCTTATACAACATGAAACCAAACATTCAATACAAAACCTAATATATAAAGAAAAAGGTAAAGGTGTCAAATATAACAATCAAATTTGTCCTTAACTCACTAAAAATGATTTAGGTTGGGTTGAATCCATTTTTTTATTTGGGTAAAAATCCCAACCTAACCTAACTCGTGGTGGTTTGTGGGTTGAGATGAGTCGACTTATCAAAAATTGTAAAAAGATTGAAAATAATAAAAATAAGTTAAAAAGATAAATCATGTGTTAACCCATCAATAAAAAGATAAAAAAACCATAAACCAATATTGTACGTACATCAACCACTAGTAAATACAAATAAGTTATGCTAGTAGTATAATAAATCATCTAAATATTTCAATTTTAAAATTAATAAAAAGATCTTAACTTGGCAATTCAACCCAACTCGTAACACCCTTTATCTAAGATGTTTTTATTTAAATAGAGATGCAAAAAATAAATAAAATTTATAAGTAAAAGTATGAACTTTTCAAAACTTTTCATAAGTAAAAAGTTCACATTCTCAATTCTCATAATCACTCATATATTAGCATGTATGTGTATGTATGTATGTGTGCATATATATATATATATATGTGTGTGTGTGTGTGTGTATGTATAATAAATCAAAAGGATTGATATTCCAAATGTCATATATCGTGTAAAACATTTAACTACATAAATAAAAAAATATAAACATATAACTTTATCTCAATATCACAACTATCAAAGTACAAGTTCCCAAAACTATAAGTATAACCTAAGCATAAGATGCTAAGACTTTCCTTTACTGTCATGCTTGACACTTGGATGGTCCTCACCTGCAAATGACAATCAATCCAAACACACATAACAAGAATAACAAGGAAACGGAGTGAGGATCGTTATTGCATTATATTATATATGAAACACAACACAAACAAAAATAAAACATAAGGTAACACAAGTCTACACATAGAGCTCATATAACTTAACAATTAAGTCATGCAAATGCACATGTGGTGCAATATTTTCTAGACTCTACTTCGTATGCCATGTGGTACCAACACTAACTTTTGAAATAATCCAAGAGCACATACCTATCCGCAAGAAATTCATCAATGTTGATGCCTTTGGTGTAGACTACACTATCTAGAATGATATCATTTGGTAACTAGTCAAGGTTGTCCAACTTTGCAAATAGGTTCTAACTCACAAGACCAATATAAGCCAAAGGAACTTCCCACACTAGGTCTCATAGATCCCCAAGGTCTAAGCTAAATCTATTGTGACCTCCACCATTTGGCTCATGTCTATTTCATCCCAACAAGACTCTCAATGTTATGATGTATGTTAAACTCTTATGCATATCATGGTTCCACTAAACCTTATACTATACACAAGTGAGTTCATCATCGTTTCTCACAAACTAGGTTGCTCACAACAAGATACCACCCAAGCTTATTATCGTCATTTTGTAGGTTAGGTCACTTGTCTTAGTGACATTTACCAATATTTCACACTCATACGTCTTGCATTCATATTTCATGTTCTATTCACATGTCACAAAGTACATCAATCATGTACTCAAAAGGGATAAATTACATAAAAGAAATACAATTCACATTTTCTACATAACTCAATTTTGGATTTAAAATGTCAAAGTTGGCCACACAACCTCATTGGACAACCTCACTCTTGATGAATTCACTTTAGAATAATCACTCTAGGCGAATGGCTTAAGATTAATAACTAAGATGAATCACTAGGATGAAATACAAGGATAAATCACTAGAATAAATGATTAAGACAAATAACTCAAAATGAATCACTTAGGACAAATCACTAAGGTAGATCACTCAGAAAAATTCTTGATGAATACAACGTCATAATAGGTTTTCTTCTACATAACCCAAGACTTTTCAAAGGATTTCAACCACTCCAAAAACATGCATAATAGGTTTAGGGACAATTCCTAACACTAACAAGACTATTCCAAGGCAAGAACAACAAATTATAATCACCAATTCATACAAGTTCATCATAAATCATAAGATTCCCAAATAATCAAGAACACTTACAAAAAAACTCAAACATCAAAATAACTAGTTTAATCACAAAAACTAAGTGTTTCAAGGTGTTCACAACCTATCTAAATCACAAAAAATGTAAAATGCCTATTTTTTTTTTTTAGTTCTAGGAAATCTCCTCTACCCATGGCTATTACCATTCAAGAAAGAGAAAATATTGACTCTCCTTTACCTTAAAAAAGAAAAGAAATGCAACAAAGGGATGAAAATGACACAACTATTTTCTTTAAATCCTTCTTCACAATTACAACAATAGTTCTTGAAATGTTCTTTGTGACAATGCTAAAGCAACAAAAACATTCCAACAAAGAAAGTAAAAGAGAAAGAAAAATTTGTAGGTTTTGAAAGCAACAAGACAACTTTTAACTTGGATTGTCAACATGAAAGTCCAATAAGAGAGTTTTTTTAAAGAAAAGACTTAAACACTACAAAACAAGACTCATTATAAACTTCATACAATATACTATTTCTTTTTAACATATATAATTATGAAAATTCCATTTTTAATATCCATGCTCATATTATCAAATTATTACTTATTTAATTAATCATTTAAAAATATTTACATAATTATTTACACACATATATAAGAAAATGATTAATTGAGTGTTACATAACCCGAATCATTATTTACTCATCAGTTAGCAAGTTGCATTTGGTGGGATTATGTGAGTTGGTTGTTCAATCATGCAACCCATCAAACTTATTTAGGCAAGTTAAGTTGGTTGACTCATTAAGTTGGTTGTTCGAACAAACTCTTATTAGTTAAATTTAATGAAAATTACAAAATTTTATGATTTTACTTTTTATTTAAGGAACTTCACTCATAATTTTGTAATTTTTAATAAATTTTAATTAATAATAAAGAATATATTAAGATGGGTATATCATTAGCATTATGATAAAACTAAAGATGTATGAAGCATAATATTTCTTACATTTTAATGTTAACAAATTATTAAAATGTGGAAAACTTATTTTCTTCTAACATGCATATGCTAACATGTGGTTTTATATCATATGAATTATGTTTCTATGAAAATAATTAAATAAACTTTTATGTTTTTGATATCTTAAAATGTTGTTTAAGACAAAGTCTTACAAAATTATAAAGGATCTTTGTTAAATAACCTCACTAGATGTTATCTTAAAGATGGTTTCGCTTGTAATTATGGATTAATATGTCAAAATTTATATTTTTTTAAGAAAAATCAAAATAACTTATTAAATTTTGTAATGAAAGATCAAACTAAATAAAATTAATGAAAGATATAAAAAATAGTGTTGAAGGAATATATTTA